>JAGKTI010025091.1:0-14111 GCA_018397915.1 Birgus latro
TATATATATATAAGGTGGGGGCACTCACCATCCACCCACTTGATGTAGTGCTGCTCATGGGTGTCTGCCCTTTCCTCTCCTCCTTCCTTCTTTCCTTCCATCCTCTTCTGTCTTTCTTTACTTCATTCTTTCTTCGCCCTTCTGCCTATGGGTGACCCTACATTGAGTGACAAGCCAAATGGTTTCCTGTACACCAGGCTGGTCACTCTCATCTTGAATGTCAGGACCAACTTGCCTAGTAGCCCTGGGCCCCTTTGCTCCTCATGGGGCAATGTAGGATTGGATGATGGATGGATGGATGAATAGAACAGCAGGATTTAATGCACAATTCATAAGGCCTTTTTTTTTTTTTTTTTTTTTTTTTTAAGGAACTATGTTCGTTTGGCATTTCCTTACAAGTAACTGAACCATAGTTATTCATCCTCCCATCAACTTTGTAATTCAGTTAACTGTACGGTAGTTATTCATCTTCCCATCACCTTTATAAGACTGTAGCACCAGTCGAGCAGGGCAGTACTCCCAAGATGGATTGAAAGCTGATGAGAGGGAGAGCTGGAGCTCCCATTTCATCAGCCCTCAGGACTAATTCCTGACCATCCCCCTGTGCTGAATTTTTTCTGTGTTTCAGTAACACAGAGAGTAGGCCAGCATGCTCTCCAATACACATTTCTCTAACTGTCAGCACCATACTACATGCACAATGCGCACTACACTTCCTTTTCAAAATTAAAAAAGAAAAATGCCATTCAAACAAGCCTCGGAGTCCCCCGGGGGGGGGGACCATAAATGCCCCCACCATCTGCCCCTCTCCTGGTGACAACTCAACGAGCTGCCTGGAACCACTGTCAGACTCACTTCTTCATTTCTGCAACATTCACAGCCTTTCCTCTAACTTTTGCTCTGTTGAGCGCCACCTCTCCTCCTCTAAACGTCACTTTCTCTTCCTGACTGAGACTCATCTGTCTGAGGCAACTGATAGCAAGCCCTTTTCTGTATCCTCCTACTTTCTCTATACTCATTTCAAAGCCAAAGTGGTTAATGAGTATAAGTATGTAACGACTTATCTTGCTTTCGTGTTACTGATATAGATTCATCTTAATTCTGTACTCTCAGTCTTCGGCCTTCCTGTCATTCTCAGACTAAATATATGTGCGCTGTCTACTTATCCCCTAATTCTACTGACTATGAACTCTCTTACTTCTGTGATGGAATACATTCAATCCATTTCTCCTTTCTCTGAAATCTCCATTCTAGGAGATATCTGTGTTCACCAACAACCTTTGGCTCTTCTCTCCTTTCACTGATCCACCTGGTGAACATTCTACATCTTTTCTATCCTTGATGACCTAGAGCAGCTAGTACAGCACCTTGCCAGTATCCCTGACTGCCATGGAGAGAGCTCCAACATATTTAACCTCTTCCTTACAATTAATCCTTCTGCTTACACTGTTAATCTTTTCTCTCCATTGGGTTCCTCTGATCACAACCTTATTACCTTAACCTGTCCTATCGCTCCGGTACGGCCTGTGAACCCTCCAAAGAAATGTCGATTTTGGCACTTTGGAGCTGCAAATTGGGAAATCCTCAGACAGTACTTCTTTGATTTTCCCTGGAATGATTATTGCTTCCATGGCCAGGAGCCATATGAGTGTGCCTTGCACATTATGGAGGTTATTTTCTCAGGCATGGAAACATACATTCCCTTCTCATATCCTTTGACCAATGCAAGAATGCCTTGGTTTAATCATGCTTGTTCTAATGCTGTCTGCAACAAGGAGAGGGCCTATAAAAGGTACAAAAGTCAACCCACCTTTGAATCACATCTTTTTTATGTTTATGCCCGGAATCATGCTAAGTCTACTTCGCTCTGCAAAAAATAATTTTATCTACTAAATGCACTCAACACTGAATGACAAGCCAAATGGTTTCCTGTATACCAGGAAACCATTTACTACGCTGAGTGGTAACCATATAACCAAGTTTTGGCACCTGGTGGCTTAGTGGGTAATTACAGCGCTCCAGTCAGATTGAGCCGGTGAAGGTTTATATCCAAAGGGTGGTTAGGGTTTGTTGTTAATGTAATGCCACTTAGGGATGAGTGAGGCTGGTCACTCTCATCTTAAATGTCAGGACCAACTTGCCTAACCCCAGGCTCTTATGCTTCTCATGGGGCGACATAGGATTGGATGATGGATGGATGGACTAAATGCTCTCAACTCTCCAACTCGAATTCTTCCCTCTCCTTCTGGTACCTTGCCAGAAACCTTTGTAAACAACTTTTCCTGATCATCCTTCCCTCCTCTTTTCTACTCTGATGACTCTGTAGCTATTTCTTCTACTGATGAAGCAGATCTTTTTACTCAGACCCAATCCTCCAATTCCACTTTAGACGATTCTGGTGCTGTTCCTCCATCACTTCCCCCCTGTGACTTCCTAATGGCTGACATTAAAATTTCTCAGCTGATGTATTTTCTGCCATCACTGGCCTCAATACTAACAAGACATATGGGCATGATGGAGTCCCTCCTGTTGTCCTCAAGAACTGTGCTTCTGTGCTTACACACCTGCTTAGGTAAACTCTTTCGCCTTTGTCTGTCACCTTGTAACTTTCCTTCTTGCTGGAAGTTTGCTCTCATTGAGCCAATCCCAAAGACGGGGGACCACTCCCAGCCCTCTAACTATCATACAATTGCTTTAACCCTTTCGCGCACAGGACTTCAATTTGCGTTTCATGTGGTGTGGTATGCCAAAGCACAGGACCTCAAATCACGTGAAAACGCAAAAAAAAAAATTAACTCCAAAATAAGTTTTCGGTCAATTTGCGTCAAATTTTGTAGCGTTTAAGCAGACACGTTTTTCTCCCAAGGTAAGACCTTGGCAACACTGCAATGGCTCATATGTGCCTGTACGTGGTGATAGAATCTCAGTGCTCCACTAGCAGCCAGACAGCAGGGTCGTGCTGTGTTGAGTTGTGCCTTTAAATCAGCCATTTTCCTTCTCCCACCCGGGGCTGAAGCCATTATTGAAATATTATGATTGTACAGTGTTTTTGACTATACTGTGAAGTGATTGTGTCTATTGAACATAAATATATTGTTTGTAAAGCATTGGGGCCGGTTATCAACCGTTAGGCCTAGAGGCAGGAGTCTGGTTTGTTATAGCGGGGTTTCCACTCACCCTGCCCGTAAAATTATGTATTTTACCCTTAAAGTGAAGCCATTACTTATATCTGTGAAACATATAGTGCCTGGATTAGTGAAATAACTGACCTACCATAGCAGGCATTATGTTATGCCATAGAGATACATAGACATATACATTAGTTGCTAAGGGAGCAGGTGCTCTCGTAAGGAAGGGAATAACAGAGGAGGCTGGGATGGAATCATGTGATAGTGTTTTATATTGCATATGGTTCAGTGTGAAATATACGTATAAAATAGTGCAGCGAGTGTTCACCGAGAAATATTGCATGCATTGAACGACAGCAGAAAGTTACGTAATGATCAGAGACAAGAAAATACGCCATACAGCGACACATATATGACATTATGTACGTACAGTATGTCGTGCAGCAAATGTTCATGGAGAAATCTATTGCGTGCATCGCATGTGTTAGGCAAACGTGGTGCAAGGAACAGAGAATACGCCACACACACACACACAGGCCGCCGACATAGACAGACGTCTTCCTGGAACGTAGGGAAATAATCGCTGAATCAGCGGCGAAAGGAAACCAGCCTATTGTGATTATGTAAATGAGTGCATGAGTGGTGGTCCTGTCGGACATTAGTTTAAAAAAACACGGGTTTCGGGATAAAGAGAGCAAGATACAGTAGAATAGAAAAGTTTCCATATGGTTGTATCATGGTGGAAAGCGACGGCGGTTTGTTTACATCTGGCGAAAGGGAATTTGTGGGCTTCTCCGACGAAGATGCGAGAAATGGAAGAACCAAACTGAATCAAACAAGAGTAGCAGGAGTAGAAAAAACGGCGTAGAGGAATGTCCAGGAATTGAAGAAGGTATGGGTAGTAATTAGAGAGTTGCAGGAGAGGACCTTACAACAGGAGAGAGAGATCAAAGTTTTACAGAACAAGCTGGAAAAAGTTTACACACACAGTGCTGAACAAGAGTCTATCTATCTATCTATTGCCTGACGCCATAATCCCGTAAGGGGTGGCCATTTGACTTTTTGAGTTATCTGTTTTACGGGGAGGGGCACTAACCCTCCACCAACCCACTTGTTGATACGTAGGGAGCACGTATGGTTTGGTTATATGGTTACCACCCAGCGTTGTAAATGGTTTCTTGGCTTACAGGAAACCATTTGGCTTGTCACTCAATGTAAAGCCACCTGTAAAGGAAAGAAAAGCAATAAGAAGTGACAGGAAAGATGGGAGAAACAGGAAGAGAGGAGGGCAGGCACAGAAAAATAATAATAAAGGGTAAGGAAGAAGTAGGCAGCACTACGTCAAGTGAGTGGATGAGGGTCACCACCACCTACCACTAAACAAGAAAGGGAAGTTACGGAATTAAAAGTGAGTAATGAATCTGCCTCAAATGAAATAGAACAGCTCAAGAGGGAAAACAAGAGGTTGGAAGAAGAAAGAGACAGAATGAAAAGTAAATTAGATAACTATGATTCAAAATCAAGGATGCAAGATGAACATATTAAGGAAGTCAAGGAGCAACAAATGGGGTGGAAGAAAATTCAGGAGGAAGGGAATGTAAATTTGAAAGAGATTATAGAACAACAAAGCAAGGAAAAGGTGGAGAAGGAAGTGGTTAGGGTACTGAAAAGTAGAGAAGCTTTAGTCAGGGATGTAGCAGATAAGAAAAAATGTGTAATTATTTTAGGGGTAAAAGAAAGCATATCACGATAAGATCTGAAAGAGAAAGAGAAGAATTCAGTAAAGTTAAAGAAAAAATATCAGTAGTCATGGAGGGTAACAATGAAGCCCAAGAAGAGATTGAAGAAGTGTTTAGATTAGGTAAGTATGAGGAAGGAGGGGCGAGGCCATTGAAGGTAAGTCCCAGGCAATAGTAAATGAAATCATGAAAAGGACATGGAAATTGTCAGACAAAGAGGGGTTCGAAAATGTCTGGTTAAGGAGAGATGCAAATGAGGAAGAACGAGCTAAAATAAAGGAGTTAGTAAAGGAAGCTAAGGCAAAAAACGAACAGAGAATGGAGAACGAGAAGACAGTGTTTTCTTGGAGAGTTATGGACCAGAAATTGAGGAAGTGGTACCGACGGAGAGGAGGAGAAAAGATAGTATAAGTAATAACGAAAAAAGTTTGAAAGTGGCGTACACTAATGTTGATGGATTAATATCGGCAATGTTAGAAATCAACGATTTCTTGAGGGTACAAGAACCTGATGTTATGTGCTTTGTAGAGACCAAGTTAAGGGAGAATATTGATATCCATATGGAAGATGGCAAATACAAATTGTGGAGAAGAGACAGAAAAGATAAATTGGGAGGAGGAGTGATGATAGCAGTGAAGAACAACTTAAATGTCGATTCTGTGGAAATAGGAGAGGGTAGGGCTGAAGTGATAAACATGAAATTAGAAACTGGAGAGAACTGTAAGAGAGATATAGTAGTAGTATATGTTCCACCTAAGACAAGAGCATGGATTGATGATGAATACCAGATGATGTTGTCAGACATGGTTAGTTATCTACAGTAAGTGATTGAGAAAAGCAGCAATATAATTCTAATGGGTGATTTCAATTGTAAAGAGGTGAACTGGGAGGAATGGGACTCAGGAGGTGACGAAGATTCGTGGGGCACTATATTGTTAAACATTGTGATGAATAATGTAATGACACAGTGGGTCAAAGAAGAGACACGATTCCGAGGTGATGACACCCCAGCAAGATTAGATTTACTGCTAACCAAAGAACCTGACATAATTGAATCCTTGAAATATCTGTGTCCTGTAGGAAAACGTGATCACGTGGTCATTGAGTTCCAGATGATAATAGGGAACGTGGTGCCAAGAGACGAGCTCCATAGCCAAGGAAGATACAACTTTGGGAAAGCAAACTTTACAGATTTGAGAAAAATTTTTGAAAATGCAGATTGGAGAAAATTCAGAGAAACAAGAGAGATTTAGAGGAAGTGGGATATCTTTCTATCTATCTATCTATCTATTGCCAGATGCGTTAATCCCTCACGGGGTGGCCACAAACATATCGCCTCCATGTCACTCTGTCCCCTGCCATTTCACTACGACGCTCCCAACTCACACCCTCCTCTCTCATATACCTCTCCACTCCATCCCTCCATCTCATCCTCGGCCTCCTCCTCCCTCTCGCCCCCTCCACCTCACTCACATACACTCTCCTCGTCAGTCTTTCACTCTCCATCCTCTCCACATGACCAAACCACCTTAACGTGCTTCTCCTAACGCTTCCCATCACATCCTCAACCACACCACAATGCTCCTTCACCTCATTTGTTAGTCTGTCTCTCCTCGTGACTCCACATGCTTCTCTCAAATAACTCATTTCCACTGCTCTCACTCTTGACTTCTGTCCTTCCAACAGGGTCCAAGCTTCACTTCTTTCTAGACCTCTATAATTCAGGAGTGGAAAAATATGTTCCAAGAGTAAGTGGAAAAACGAGTGGTTTAATAGAAGGTGTATGATAGCGAAAAAAGAGAGGGACGTGGCGTGGAACAAATGGAGAAAGAGAGGTAATAACAGAACAAAGGAAGAATATAAAAGAACTAGATATGAATGTACAAGAATTCATAGAGAGGAAGAAAGGAACTTTGAAAAAGGTATAATCGACAAATGTAAGGATGAACCCAAATTGTTTTATAGATTTGTTAATGGCAAATTGAAACAAAAGGAAGGAACCACCAAACTGAAAGTAGAAAGAGAGGTCTATAATGATGCGGCAATGCAAGCTGAAATAATGAACAAACGTTTCCCATCAGTTTTTACTAATGAAGGGGAGTTTGTGGAGGAGGAGGGAGTGACTAGGAATGTGGTGATAAAGGATATAAAAGTGGAAGTGCAGGAAGTGTACATATTACTGGAAACTCAAGATGTAAGGAAAGCCCCAGTACCAGATGGAATTTCAAATTGGGTACTGAAGGAATGCAGAGACCAACTGGCAGATAAGATTCACAGTTTAATTGTGTGTTCGCTGGAAGAAGGGAAAGTGCCTCGGGAATGGAAGAGAGCAAATGTGGTACCAATTTACAAGGGAGGAAACAAGGAAGAACTCCTGAACTATAGACCAGTGTCCCTAACCAGCATGGTTGCAAAATTGTGCGAGAAGATTCTGAAAGATAGGTGGATAAAATATTCGGTAGGGAGTTGGCTTGCGGTCCCTTTGGACCCAGGTTCGAATCCTCGCTGGTGCAGGTAACAGTTTAAGGATTTGAATTTCATTAAATCAGGCTTTACTGATCTACCAGAAGACCCGCCGACATGTCGTAAAAATGACCCCGCTAATACCAATACACCAGTCCTGTATGAAACAGCCCTAGCATGTATTCAATATGGATGGTGGGTGTTAAGCGCCGAAGTGGTGACATGTAGATTGTAGGAGGACGACTGGGCCTTGATAGCAGGCTGTGAAGCCTATGCCCAGAGTCGGACACACACAAAAAAAAAAAAAAAAAAAAATCTGGAAGAGATGAATATTTTGACTGAGTCAATTTGGATTTAGAAGTGGAAGGTCATGTGTTTCCAACTTGTTGAGCTTTTACTTAAGAGCGATTGATGTGCTACAGGAGAGAGACAGTTGGGTGGATTGTGTATATTTAGATTTGGAGAAGGGCTTTGACAAGGTTCCCCATAAGAGACTAATGTGGAAATTAGAGCATATAGGATGAATGAAGGGAAACCTCCTGGAATGGATGAGAGACTTTTTGAGAGAGAGACAAATGAGGACAGTAATAAAGGACAGGATGTCTGGATGGAGAGAAGTAACAAGTGGTGTCCCACAGGGCTCGGTGTTGGCGCCAGTAATGTTCCTGATTTACGTAAATGATATGGTAGATGGAGTGAACAGTTATGCAAGTCTGTTTGCTGATGATGCAAAGATCTTGAGGAAGGTAGAGGTTGAAGGGGACTGTAAAATGCTGCAGGAGGATCTGGATAGGATACATGACTGTAGCCGGATGTGGGAAATGAAATTCAACGCAAAAAAATGTAAAATATTGGAAATGGGTAAAAGCACCAAGAGACCATCACTGAATTATATGATGGGTAATGAACCAATCACAAAAGTGAGAGAAGAGAAAGAGTTAGGAGTGCTGGTCCAGGATAGTTTCTCACCTGAAAAACACCAACAAGATAGTTAGAGAGACATATAAACTCTTGACCAACATAAGAGTGGCATTTCATTACATGGATGAGGAGATGATGAAAAAACTGATAGTGGCCATGATCCGCCCCAGGTTAGAATATGCAGCAGTAGTGTGGTCCCCACACAAAAAGAAAGATATAAACAAGATTGAGAGAATCCAAAGAACAGCAACCAAGATGGTCCCCAGTCTGGCAGATCTGTCATATAGTGAGAGGCTAGAAAGGCTGGATTTGCCATCCTTTGAGGAAAGGAGAGAGAGGGGTGACATGATTGCAGTGTTCAGGACCATGATGGGAGTAGATAAAATTGATAGAGAGGATCTGTTTTTATGGGATAAGAGAGCAACAAGAGGACATGGTCTGAAACTGAAGAAGCCATGCTGCTGGAAGGACATCAAGAAATATAGTTTTCCATATAGAGGCATAGACCTGTGGAATAGACTGGACAAAGAGATCGTCCAGTCTAAAAACTTAAACGAGTTTAAAGCAAAATTTGACATATTGAGAAACAGAGACAGGACCCCACGAGCGTAGCTCATTTCCTGTATATCACAATTAGGTAAATACACACACACAAAGTACCAAAATGCAAACCTTGTACTTAAAGCATACTAATGAAGAAACCTAGGCAAGATATACATGTGACGTTTTTCCAACAACTAAAAGACTGTTTCACTATACATGCTGAGCTTCAGCGAAATTGCCAAATGTTGTTCATCCCTTGATCTACTGTCCTCTTGTTGCTCCCATCTACTGCTTTCTTCCTTTTTATATGCAATAAATCACTTCTTCATTTTAGACTACAGTGAGAAGAGTGACGTATATTATGTCTAAATAAAGAATGCAACAACAAATACTGTATTTGCAGGAATTGCACGCTTATTTCGACGGCATGTGTACCCTATGTACAAAAACCCACACAGCTACAACACTTACACACCACCAGTACACAGTATTCCTCACTCTGAACTTGCTGCTTTTGGCCTTCAATTTTTTTTTCCTCTGCATTCCCACTTGCCCACTTATTATTCATCCATCTATCAACCAATCTTATATTGCACCATGAGGAGCGTAGGAGCCAGGGACTAGGCATGTTGGTCCTGACATTTAAGATGAGAGTAACCAGGCTCACTCATCCCTGAGTACCATTACATCATCATCATCATCATCATCATCATCATCATCCAATCCTACGTTGCCCCATGAGGAGCGCAGGATTACGTGAGCAATAAACCCCAACCAGCCCTTGGATATAAACCTACACAGGCCCAATCTGATTGGAGTGCCGTAATTACCTACTAAACCACCAGGTGCCATAATTTGAATATGTGGTTACCACCCCATGTAGTAAACGGTTACCTGGTGTACAGGAAATCATTTGGCTTGTCACTCAGTGTAGAGTCACTCATAGGCAGAAGGAAGAGGAAAGAATGAAGGAAAGACAGATTGAAGAGGGAGTGTAAAGTCACCCGTAGGCAGAAAAAAGAGGAAAGAAAGACAGAAGAGGAAATATAGAAGAAAGGAAAGGGCAGACATCCAAAGCAGCACTACATCGAGTGAGTGGATGGCAAGCGCCCCCACCTACCACTACATTTAATGATTCTGAGTAAGACTATCAAGCTGCAAGACAGTGTCAAGGTAACAACGTTCTTTCACAAAGAATCAGCAGGACAATGAACAAAATCCTCAATAAAAATCAATTTTATATTTTTCCCGTCCTTATCCGACATCGACAGCAAATATCAGAATCGGTTCTATACCGGAAATAATGCAAATACAGTATCAGCAGCATGTCGGTCCAGCAAATCGTATCGATTACAGCACTATTGCCCAATAATGATTTGTGTATTTACCTCCACCAATGAAGCTGGAGGTTACATTTGTGGACAAGTTATCTCAAAATGCTGCTATAGGATTTGAATGAAACCTGGTGAATATGTGGGCACTGGGCCACAGAAGAGTAGCTCATTTCCTGTATATCACAATTAGGTAAATACACACACACACACACACACACACACACACACACACACACACACACACACACACACTCATGCACTAGTTCGGATTGTACGAACAGTTTTTAAACTGTTTTGATTACCACTGTGGTACTGTACTGTGTTATAACTTCACTGCATTAATCAAATGGTATAATACATATAATAATACTGTACTGTACAGTGATAAACACGTCTTTTATTTACCTTATTGTGGTGAACATAGCTGAAGTAGTCTGGCTGTCCAGACAACTTCTGGCTTTATCGGACTTTTTCAGATATATAGGAATTTAGTCCAGTAGCTCCTCAAGTCCGATAAAAGCGAATTCCGGTTTATTGAAGTCCGTTATATCGAGGTTTTACTGTATTACATCTCTTGTAAAATCTTCTTCCAAGAGATTAGGTGTGCTAAGCCGACTCTGTACCTTCTTTACCCCTGCACAATTGTTGACCTAATACACGAGTTTTTTTCGCCCTTGTGTGGAGTACAACTTTCATGTGTGGCGAGGCCCCTCACATACAGCTCTTCTCGATAGGGTGGAGTCAAAGGCTTTTCGTCATAGCAACTCTCCGTTTACCTGTTCCTTTCAACCTCTGTCTCTTCGGCGTGCTGTTTCACCTTTATCTCTTTTCTGTTGCTACTTCAATGGTCGCTGCTCCTCCAAGCTGTCTGCTTGCATCCCTCCACCTCTACAGTGGGCACATAACACCTGTCTAGCAGCAAACTCTCATCCCTTTTCTGTCCAACTCTCTAATGCAAGAGTTAACTGTTACTCCCTGTCCTTCATTTATGCAACAGGTCGACTCTGGAAGTGTCTCCTTTTCTCTGTATTTCCTGTTTCTTATGATCTCCAGTTTTTCAAACGCTGTGTATCCAGGCATCTCGAAATGAACGGATCTTGAATTTGGCTCTCTTTTGTATTGTTTTTGTTTTTTTCCTGGATGGAACGGTTTGTGGGCTCCTGGCCTTTGGTTCCTACTTTCTTACATTAAAAAATAAAATAAAAAAAATAAAACAAAAATTGGTAGATAATTGGCTGACACCACAGCTCCATGAGGGTCCAATGTCTGGTGGCACTCAGCAGGTTAATGTGAAAATATTTCGAACAAAATTATAGCTTACCATTTCCACTACCTCCTTTTCAGTATATTGGTATTGCCATTTGAATTATTAAAAGTAAATTGGTTGATGGGGGTGCTCGCCCTTTCCTCTCTTCTTTCCTTCTGTCTTTCTTTCCTTCATTCTTCTTCCTTCTGTCAATGGGCAACTCTACACAGAGTGACAAGGCAGATGGTTTCCTGCACATCAGGAAACCATTTACTGTGCTGGGTGGTAACCATGTAACCAAATTATGGCAGCAAGTGGTTTAGGAGGTAATTAAGGTGCTCCAATCAGATTGAGCCAGTGCAATTTTATATCCAAGTGGTGTTTAGGGTTTATTGCTCACTTAATGCCACACAGGGATGAGTGAGGCTGGTCACTCTCATCTTAAATGTCATGACCAGCTTGCCTAGCCCCGGCCTCTTACGCTCCTTATGGGGCAACACTGGATTAGATGAGTGAATGAATGAATGAGTGACATGCCATTGGATTCTTAATAACAGTATAATCAATAAGACATGTTATAGCAGTGTTAAAAAACATGAAATATTAATGCTGAATTGAGTCCAGTAGCTGGAGCATACATGCACATCCAAGCTGCCACTTTGCCAGTGTCCAGTCACCACTTCATGTGGTTATATCACTGTGTCTTGTAATTTTTAGTCATTTGTGCTTTATCTTCTGTTATTTTGACTCGTGTTCTAAAGCGTAATTATTTTCTGTGAAATGTGGGCAAGCTCCCCCCCTCCCCCCGATGCCCTCTTGAACGCAGTCATTTTCCACTATGTTAGGGTTATTTGTCCTGATTTGTGTCCGATGGCGCATAAATACATTTTGTAATAAAAGAGTGAATGCACATAGCTGATACCACCACAATTGTTCACTCAGTGTCTTTATAACACTCATTTTCAGTGTATGAGGCTTCTTGTTCATATTTTTAGTCAGTTGTTTTCCAGGGAGGGGCACCAACTCTCTGACATCTCACTTGCTGTCATGTAGGGAAGACGTGTTGGTTGGTTATAAGGTTACCACCCAGCTTTGTAAATGATTTCTTGGTTTACAGGAAATCATTTGGCTTGCCACTCAGTGTATAGCTACCCTAATATAGAGTATACTTTAGTACTGCTACACTAAGTGGGTGGTTGATGGATGCCCCCACCTACATTGAGGTGGTTTGGCCTTGTGGAGAGGACGGAGAGTGAGAGACTAATGAGGAGAGTGTATGTGAATGAGGTGGAAGGGGGGAGAGGGAGGGGAAGGCCGAGGATGAGATGGAGGGATGGAGTGCAGAGGTATATGAGAGAGGGGGGTGTGAGCTGGGAGCAAGGCATTGAAGTGGCATTTGACAGAGCGACATGGAGGTGATTTGTTTGTGGCCATCACTTACAGGATTGAGGCATCTGGCAATAGATAGATAGATCGATAGATTTTCAGTGTTATTTTGCCTGTACAGTATGTACTGTAATGCAGTGTGTGATATGACACTACTATTCACCTGTTTTTTTGACACTGATTTGTAAATGACAGGATACATGGAATGCACACAGCTGGTACCTGCATGACCATTCTCTCAACATCTTTATTTCACTCATTTTTAATGTGACTGTCTAATGTTTGATATACAATGCTGCAGTTCAGATTTTGATGGGGCTAGGGCATCACCACTTGCATCCTCATTCCATGTGAGACTGTTTCCTTGACCGTGTGAACAGCTGACACAATACACGCCATTAATGAGGCAGCTCACGTTATATTTCAGTCTTTACTTAACCCGCCAAGTCAAACCGACCTACGATGAACGTCGCTACTTTTTTCCGCGGACAGACCCAACGACGTGCATCGTACGTCACTCAGTTGCAAGGCCCATTGTGTGCACATTTTTCAACATTCATGAGTGATTTTTGATAGGCATATGTGGGAGACCTTCCTCTACCTGCTGTCAAGTGGGGATACTGCCTGGCCCCACCTAACCCCCCCCTTCCCCCCCTCCCCTCCAATCTGGGCAATTCACCTGGCCAGTAAAGGTATGTTGCCCCACGGTCTCTCCAATGACGAAATTCACGGTGAAGGTGATTCCTGAGGTGAAGGACAAGGAAACAAAGAAGCTAGAGGTAGAAACAAACAGAAGTGATGAAGTGGTAATGTCGTAAAGGAAGGTGCCATATACTGGGGTTTTGGGTGAGTGTACAATGCTTATAAACGCCTATATTATTGTGTGAAAACCAATATAGACTTGTACTACACATAAATTCGTACCAAATAAATGATATAAATACGTAATTTAAAGTGGCTTGAATTAGTTAACCCTTCCATAGTTCGTTTTCTTTAGCCAGGTTCCCTGAAAAAGAAGGAAAACGTAAGGTTGAGTGACACTTGTATCAACATATCTAACCTCACGATCGCGATTTCTCTATGAATTTTCAGTGTTTCTCACCAAAAGCGAAGGTTTTAGCCAAAAAACAGAAAGTCAAAAATCGGTCGGGATCTGGGGGTAGGCTGGGTAAAAAACTGGTCGGGACTGGACGGGTTAAGTAATTTTTTGAGTGGCAAAAAATTAATGTAAATATAAATACCACATAAGTGTAACTCTGTAACGTAAATCTGAATCATTACAGAAGGAGCTGTCGTACCTCATGGGTTTCCTGTATATAGCCAGTTCAGCACAAATGATGTCTAATCTTTT
>JAGKTI010025092.1:0-14111 GCA_018397915.1 Birgus latro
AGTTGGGGATACGTGTGTTTTGTGTGCAAGTATGTGTGTGTTTGAGGAGGGGATGGTGTGTGTGTGTGTGTGTGTGTGTGTGTGTGTGTGTGTGTGTGTGTGTGTGTGTGTGTGTGTGTGTGTGTGTGTGTGTGTGTGTGTGTGTGTGTGTGTGTGTGTGGGTGTGTGTGTGTGTGTGTGTGTGTGTGTGTGTGTGTGTGTGTGTGTGTGTGTGTGTGTGTGTGTGTGTGTGTGTGTGTTCATCCTGCGTTGGTTTATATGATGATGGAGCGAGACCGAGCGAGATGGATTTCATTGACTGCGATATTTAATTTTTTAATGGGCCCTCTGTTTGCTTTTCCCCTACACACACACACACACACAGCCAACCCCCATCCCCTACTCCCGGTACAGTACCCCCTCTCCCCTCTCCCGTTTCCCCCCCAAACTTCCCCCTCCAGGTAACCCCCCCACCTCGCACTGTCCCCACCTGACCCGGCCCCTTCACCCCTGCCTCAAAAAAAAAAAAAAAGTAAAACCAATTTGCGTGGGTCATCTGTTTGTGACTTTTGTTGACTTTCTCTATCTCTCTCTCTAGTTCTCTTTCTCTCTCTCTCTTTCTCACACACACACACACACACTACTGCCCTCCTCTTTTTCTGTGTTGCTCTAGTTGATTAGTTAACTGTGTGTGTGTGTGTGTGTGTGTGTGTGTGTGTGTGTGTTACGGTGAACTTGCTTTAACCTGTGTTCGTCAAGGAATTTCCTCTGATGCCTATGAGCTGTCGCAACGAGCAGGGTGTAAATGTGAGTGTAAATATAGGGTAGAGGGGTAAATATGGGACGAGGGTGTAAATATGAGGCAGGGGTGTAAATGTGGGCCAGGAATGTAAATGTGGAGTGTAAATGTAGAACAGGGATGTAAATGTGAGAGCAAACGTAGAGCAGGAGTGAAACGTGGGAGTGATTTGTAAATGTGTTGTAAATGCATGTGAAAATAAATGCGAGAAAGGGGTGCAAATGTGTGTAAATATGGGGCAGGGGTGTAAATGTGAGCAAATGTGGTGTAGGGGGTAAATGTGGGTCAGGAGTGTAAATTTATGTAAAAATAAATAGGGCAGGTTTGTAAATGTGTGTAAGTGTGGGGCAAGCTTGTAAATGTGAAGCAAGGGTGTAAAACGTGGGGCAGAGGTATAAATGTGGAGTGTAAATATGAGGGAGAGAGAGATACATTGAACCAGACGAAAAGTAAATGTGGCTAGGAACGTAAAGTGTGGAAGCGGAGTGTGGATGTGAGTTAATATGTGAACGTAGAGCAAGCAATGAACGTAGAGCGAGCAATGAACGTAAAGCGGCAAGCAATGAACGTACAGCTTGCAATGAACGCAGAGTGAGCGATGAACGTAGAGCGGCAAGCAATGAACGTAAAGAGAATGTGAGGATGAGGCTGAATGTGAAGAGAGATCGTAATACGGGAGAAGCAATGACCATAAACGGAAATATATACGGGTCGTCAAGTGGGATGTGACCGTAGTGAGAGATGTGAATGTTAAGCAAAGAGATGGACGTCAAGTGAGGTGTGTATGTCGAGGTGTGTACGTCAAGGGAGATGTGTACGTCAAGGGAAATGTGCGTCAAGCGAGATGTGTACTTGGAGAGATGTGTACGTCAAGGGATGTGTACACCAAGCTAGATGTGCACGTCACGTGAGATGTGTACGTCAAGAGAGATGTGAACGAAAAGCAAGATGTGTATGTCAAGTGAGATGTGTACGTCAAGTGATATGTAGGCTATAAGTCAAGTGAAAGTGTATGTCAAGCAAGGCACGAATGTAGAACGAATGTGATCGTAAAGAGATGTGAACGTAAAGATAGATATGATCGTAAAGCGAGATGTGAATACTGGGCAAAATCTTGAACGTGTGAGAACGTAAACCAGGACACTGAACAGATGCGGAGACGAGACATAAGTGTACCTATCAGTCTTTATGCCTATTGACCTCTCTATCTATCACTATATCAGTCTATCTGTCTTTTGTATCTATCTATCGGTATCTATCAGTCAACCTCCTTATATTTATCTATCAGCATCTCCATCAATCTGTCTGACTACACGTATCTGTTTCTAAATCTATCGGTCATTGATTCACCACATCTATTTATCTGTCACTATGTTTACGTGATTTCTAAAATTTCCCTACTGAAGGTACGATAAAGCATCAACTGTATCAACCTTTTTCATCAACTCCTTCATTTACAAAAAAACAAGTATCCCTCTATCATCCTCGGTCCCCATTCTTCTAACGCCACTATTTCTTCACTGTTATCAAATCCCTTTTCCATCATGTATTTATTTTTGCCAACGCCGAACGGTTATATCCAGCCTAGGGAAGATGTAGTGTGGCGATGGGGATAATTTTACCTTGAAATAACCCCTCTAGTTCCGGAAGTCTCTCCCAAACTGAATGAAATCGTCTGTCAGCACCAGAAATAAAGCAAAAATTGACATAATCGTTGTGACCTACTTATTCCCCTAACTTCTATTATCTTCCGAGTATTTTCAATCCGATGATACATTCTTCATTTTATCCTCGCTACATCCAGACGATGTTACAGTATTCAGTTCAGGTCAGGCTTTTTGAACTCAAAGGTTAGTCGTAAGCTTAAATGCCCCCTGCACAATAAAAGATTTCCTAAAAGGTTAATTTAATCGTCTGGAGGTTGCAAGACTAACCAGACACACACACTCTCTCTCTCTCTCTCTTTCCCTCTCTCTCTCCACTCATCCTTTTCATTCAAAATCCTACTCATTTCTTTCCTTTTTCAGTCTCACTATAATCCTCCACTTTCTCTCACTTCTCTTTCCCGGCCTTACATCCATCCTTTCATTGTTTTCTCAATTCTTTCTCGCCATTCTCCATCATTTTCCTCCTTTTTCACTGGCGATACAATCCTCCTCCTCGTCTTCTCTCAGCCTAAATCCTGGTCTCTATTCCTCTCTCCTTTACAACTACGATCATCCTCTTCCATTTGTCCAACATCCCGGCCTTCTCTATCCTTATCTAAATATTGATCTCTATCCCTCTTCTTTTCCACTAATATCATCCTCTTTCATTCCCTCAGCATTCCCACCCTCTCCTAATATAACACCTATACACTGTTCTTTCATTCCTCTCCTCTCCCTCTTACTCCTCTTCTCTTTCCCAGTATCATCCTCATCTCCTCTTCTCTCTCTTCCTTTCCCCAACCTGCAGTCTTCCTTTCATTCCCCACCACCCTTCGCCTTTTCCATTTCTCCAATATTCATTTTCTCCACCCACCTAAAGCCATGAACTTTTATTCCCCTCTTCTTCCCCAGTATCCTCCTCCTCCTATCTCATTCTCCCCCACCCCTCCTCTACTCCCCTCCTCCCAACATTCTCCTCCTTTTCTACCTTTCTTCTTTTTTGCTTCCCTACTATTATCATTCTCTCCCGTTTCCCCCATCATTATCATTATCTTTCTTCACATACATCACGCTCCGTCTATTCCAGCCCACTAATATCACCTGTTCACATTTCCCTTAACATCCCCTCTCTTCCCCTTTCTAAAATTTCCTCTCTAAAACCCATCCCTCTTCCCAGTTATTATCTTCTTCCCCTTCCCCTTCTAAAATCCGCATCTCTAACCTTCCTCTCTTCCGCATTACCACCCTCCCATCCCATTCTTCCAACTATCTCCCTTTCCTTTCCTTGTCTGTCTCTTATCTCTCCTATCCCTTACTTCTTCCCTACTATCATCCTCTCTTCTTCTTCTTCCAACAATCTCCTTTTTTCTATTTCTCTCTCTTATCTCTCCTACCACTCACTTCATCCCCACCACCATCCCATCTCACTTCTGCCTCCAGCATCCTCCCCTTCCCCATCTAACTCTTCTACTTCCCCCTCTTCCCCACTACCACTTTCCTCGATTCCCAGTCTCCCTCCTCTTTCCTATCTAAGACCCGCTCTTCTAACACCCCCTCTTCCTCACTATCACCCTCCTCCCCTCTCATTCCCCTTCCCTCCCGTCCCATTCCCTCTCCTCTTTCCCCAACCCAACATCCTCCTCTTCTATTCCTGTGCCCATCCGCCGCCCTGCTCCCCCTCCCACAGCTCCGGGCCCATAACTGCATCCGCGTATTTTGGAAGTATGAAACTAGACGTCAAGGCAGGTGTGGACTGCATCCATTATAAGCATTTTCCGGGCGCGTATGACCCAGTCTTTATTTTTCCCGATTTTGAGAGTTTCTGCTGCAGCCGACTTTCTAATGCCGTGTATCGCTGAGCACTTTTTTTTATTTTACTTACTTTTTTTTTTTAAGCCGTTCCGATAAGATAGTCCCCGTTTGCACTCAATAGCCTCTCCCGCGCCCTTTACACCCACCGGGGGAAAAAATCCGCAAATTTATGACGACAATAATCCCGGCGGAGTAAAGCTTTTAGCACAATTATTGCTCTGGGTATTGGACATTCTCGCGAGCACCTGGCGAGAAGAATGCATTTTATATTTATGCCAAAGCGCCCCATCATTACGCCACTTGCTTGATATGCAGTTGTTATATCCCGCACCCAGCTTGACAACTACGAGATCACACCGAATACCTGTTTTGCAAGGCCGTAGAGCTGGCTGGCGAGGCCCCCCGGGTGGTTGTATCCAATATCTCGCCGAGTTCCTCCACTACACGAAAATTTCACCCCCTTGCCATAATCATTACCATAAAGGCAGACGGGAGGGTGGGAGGAGGTGGGGGTCGTATCAGCCCATACCGGGACATGATACACGTAAGCATAACCAGAATGTCATAAAAAATCGAAGGTATAGCAACGCCGAAGCTCAACCTATACGGAAAAAAAGAAGTGAGAGAGAGAAGAAGGAAAGAGAGGGAGGAAGAGAGAGAGAGAAGGAGGGGAAAGTAGAAGGTGACGATCAAAAGGGAGGATATTTAGGCGGACAGAAAGATGGAAGTTTCATTAAATCGTCGCCTGGTTATGTGCCCCCGACGCCCCGTTTCAGCCCGGCTCTTATTTGCTTCTTGCCTTCTAATGGTACACCACGAGACCTTCCAACGAGGCCTTCAGGGTTCATACCAGAGATATATACGATGCATCTTTAACATTTGCTAGAGACGTAACCGGAGGGAAAAGGTCAGAGAGAGATACTTTTATTTCTACGCTTTCTCCTACACAGGCGCCCAGGAGAGAGAGAAAGAGGGAGGGGGAGGCGGGTGGTGGTGGTGGAAGGGAAAGAGAATGTGCGAGTGTGCAGTAATGGTAGTACAAGTAAAGGTAGTAGTGATAGCAGTAGTGGCAATGGAGGCGTTAGTAAGGGAGGAGTGTGAGAAAGAAAAGTGACGATATCTAGCGAGAGAGAGAGAGGAATTCTGAAGACATTCCCTTCACAGATGAGCTTTCTTTGTGTTGTGAAGATGCCTTGACCTAACCACTTTTATACGTTAGTCTAGTAGCAACAATCACGGTAATAGTAAAATCATTCTACCTAATGGGATGATGGAGGCTGCATATGATCAATCAAAACGAGCTTAATGGAGTGAGTATATAATGGTCAGAAACGAGGAGGAACAATACTTTAATGGGTTATCATTGCGAAAGGGTTAAAAGGAATTCTTAGGCTTGGTGTTGGTTGTAATGGGGGTCAGTGTGCGTGTAATAAACCCTTTCAGTACGAGGTGCCTCCCCTTAGCAAAATAATACCGTCTGGAGCTAAACAGAAAAAAATCAAGAAAAAAGAAAGAAAGAAAGAAAGGAAGGAAGGAAGGAAGGAAGAAAGAAACATTGTACTGAAGAATTAATGGCGTTTTCAAGCTCACGGCAAGATGACACTCTTTCCCCAGATGAATAAGATAAACTGGAGGTCGAAAGAATAAAGGAAAAAAAAAACTCATTATACTCGTACTAGACGACATAGGGTAAATCGGACGTGTTGTAAGAGTGTAATTAAAAGAATCATGGATGGTCAGGAAGACGATGAGTAATAAAGGGCCACAGTGAATTGAAATGAAAGGAATACCATAGCTAGTTTGGGCGAATCAGTCTGAGAAAGAGGATTTTAAATGAGTCAGGGAGGCATCTCGCTGATTCAGGAGGTATTAGGTTGAGTCAGGGGCATCTGAGTCAACGTTATCAGGTTGACTCGGGGGTATTAGACTGAAGCAGGAGGTATCAGACTGAGTCATGGAATATCAGGTTGAGTCAGGGCGTATCTGGTTGAGTCATGAGGTATCAGGGTGAATCAAGGGTTATCAGGCTGAGTCATGGGATATTAGGTTGCTGTTGTTGATTAACCTCTGTCTGTCTGGCCGAGCAGACCTCTAGACCACAGGTAAATAACTGATCTGTGCGACCGTCTTCCAAATACAGTAAAATACATACACCCAAGACCTTACATACACCATGTAGGGATCCGACACCCCTTGTTGTAAACAGCGCCTCACCAGGCTCGGACCAGGGACCATCCAAGGGCAAGATGCAGGGAATAAGGAGGTTTGGTTTTCGGGTGAACGCCACAGTTGCTCAACCTGGGGAGCACAGCAGCACCGTGTGGAGGCTCCTCGTCAAAGCCAGGAATATTAGAAACATTCAGAGCGTATCAGGGTCAGCAAAAGAACACCAGGTTGACTCAGGGGAGTATCAGCTTGAATCAAAAGCTGGGAGACGGTAGAAATCCTTAAAGTAACTACATGGAGACACCAGTCGCGCGAGGCATTAAGTACGAGAGTAACAGGTTGAGTCAGCAGGTATCACAGTGAGTCGAGTCGGGTGGAATCCGTGGATATCAAGTCAGGAAACAGAAGACTGAGTCAGGAGACACCATACTGAATCAGGAGACAGCGGGTTGATTTGGGGATTATTAAGTCTGGGTGCATTACGTTGAGTCACGGGGTATCAGCTTCAGTCGAGGGTAGCACACTGAGTCAACGGATACCACGCTGAGTCAAGGGATACCACGCTGAGTCAGGGGGTACCGGAATGAGGTGGGAAGTTACAGGAGGATGCATCAGGTTGAGTCAGCAGACACTAAAGGGATACCAGGTTGAGTCAAGGAGAACGGGGGGGAACGGAGGTAGGAAAGAGGAAGAAGAAAGCCGTAAAGGAACTGTGTGTATCCAGCAGCGGCGACCTCCCAGCTCCCTCTGTCAACAACCTATTAAGATAGAGCAGTTTTATGCCCAGGATTCCCTTCCCGTCTCCCTCACACCCTGCACCCAACCAAGCCAAGCCGAGGACTTGGTATAGTGCGGCACGGTGTGGAATTGTGTGGTACAGAATGGTGTAGAGTGGTCTGGTGTGGTGTGTAGCTTGTTGTGGTGTGGGATGGTAGTGTGGTACAGTATGGCGTGATGTTAGTGTGACTATGGTGTGGTGTGATACAATGTGGTTTGTGTGGCACAGTAATATAGTCTGGTACAGTGTGGTGGTGTAGTGCGGTATTCTAGACTGTAATCGAGGGGCGTGGTGAGGTATAGTGTGGATGTGGCAATATATTGTGGTACGGTATGGTGTGGTTCTGAACAGTGTGGCATAGTGTGATTCGTGTCATCTCGTACAGTTTTCCTATGGTCTCATGTGGTCTCGTGTAGGTCTCGCGATATCTCGTGTGTCCTCGTCCTGGCCTTGTATGGTCTCACGCAGGTCAACAAACACAAACTGCAACGAAGTGTGTCCATACCAAAGAAAGGGTTGTTTGCGCTCACACACACACACACACACACACACACACAAAAGGAGAAAAAAAAAGAAAAGCCTATTATTTCAGCTCCGTATTTCCTTTTTCAATCCACCTGCCGCGAATTACAAAACATGTATTATATCCCTGTTAACGTCATATGATCTTTTTTCGGCTCAGAAAAAACTGGTGCAGTAAGAGGGTGAAAAATATCTTGATCTGTACTTTCGCTAAAAAATTTAACATGCGAATTCTCAAGCTCGCTTCAGATGATAAGCTGCACCTACAAAAAAAAAAAAAAAATGAAGTCTGCAATGTTAACAAAAAGCCAAATGATAACTACCAATTAATTGTTAACTTACTATAATGCTTTTGTTGACACTGGTGAAGATGGCGGCGAAGACTAGCTAACGATGTAGTATAAGAGTAAACGAATACATTTGCAGGGGGAATGATCTTTGCGTGCTGCAAGACAGAAAATAAATAGCTAAATAAGGGTAGCACTTGGCTGAATAACCCCCTAACAATTTAACGTCTACATTTCCTCCTTATAGCCACTCCGATGGGTCTGTTGCTGCCTCTTCGCTGATAAACCTCTGATAACAGTGAATCCTTTCGCTCAGACTTTTGTTTCAAGTTCCTGATGCACTTCTTCACCTAGCTGAAGCATGCCTTTTTACTGTCTTTTCATTCGCTATACAAGGTTAACATTAAGGAAGCTTTCTTCATATAAACTTTACACTGAGTTCTCTCCATGTAAAGTTTACACTGATTCTCTCTCTCTCTCTCTCTCTCTCTCTCTCTGGCCATCTTGTTATCAAGATTTCAGTAAGGGTTTTACTGCTAAACTTCAAATAACAAACGTTCTGATGAANCAAGGTTAACATTAAGGAAGCTTTCTTCATATAAACTTTACACTGAGTTCTCTCCATGTAAAGTTTACACTGATTCTCTCTCTCTCTCTCTCTATCTCTCTCTCTCTCTCTCTCTCTCTCTGGCCATCTTGTTATCAAGATTTCAGTAAGGGTTTTACTGCTAAACTTCAAATAACAAACGTTCTGATGAACCCTGCTACAAATCTTTACTGTCCACCGTACTCTCCTACGACTTCTCTCCCAAGTCATGTATTAGGGAATAACTCTTTGGCAGACGTTTGGCTGCTGATGTTCTTACTCTTCTAAAAGTGATGTTCTCTGAGTTCTTATCTTTTGCCAGCTCCTTTTTTCCCTTTACTTCCATATTTATTACAAATGTTTAAGTTGTACTACAGGTCACAGAAGTATCGGTTCACAGGGGGTCCGATGCCTATCGAAAACATTTAAACAACTGCTGACATTACATAACATTTGCTGAATGTCTGTAAAAGGATACTGTTAGTTGGCGATGTATGACACCTCCCCACATCAGCGTGTGGTAGGTCGGACACTAATATTTCAGTGGCCTTCGTTCTGTGCTTCCAAATGTTTCATGCATATTGTGCACAGATACTTTTGTGACCCGTAGTACCTCTTGCCTACTGATTCATACGGTGGTGGTTCCTCTTTTTACTATACCACACGTTTCCCAAACTGTCTATTACGAAAACTGCCACAAAACTCATAGGACAAAGCTACGGGAAACACATTATCAGGTATCTACTATTCATAACTGGATTAAAAATAAATCTTGCTTGTTGGTAATATCTTGAAAGCGTCCAGAGTATCTGCTCTCCACACGACACTCCCCTAACCTTAAACATAATTTCTTAATTTTCTCGGTGTCTCTGTCCCCCCATAACGTTTACTGGCAATACTACATTATTTCTTTTCCCTGATGAACCAGCTGCTCTGTGGTTGTGTAAGGCCCATTCTGTGGTTTCTTTCACCCTGTGATTTATTTTTTGTCTCTGCTTACTGGTTTTGTTCGTCTCAAGGTGGAAAGCAATTTCATGCGTTGGAAATGCTCTCCTCATGACTGTTATCAAGAGACTAGAACCAGTTAGTTTTCGAAATGCACGGTGTCTAGTAATCTCGAGCCGAACAAAGCTTCAGTGTATTGTAGATGTCATATTTTCTTCGAAGGAAGGGATATACAAGTGAGGAGGCTTGTATATTCCAGGTATTAGTGAAGCTTGTTTATTCAGGTGCAACCATATGAGTACTAGACAGGGAACGGTTCTATTTTCCCTCTGATCCACCATGACAAGGTTTCATCAATTCATGGGTTTACCAGTGAAGAAGCATCTAGTCAAAGCAGCTGGCAAATCTCATCCAGAACACGGACTGTAAAGAATCTATGGCATAATTAGGTTACTTTTGAAAACTGAATCTTGAAATATAGAATGACACGACTCTGACTAGTGACGCGAACTTGAGTGTAGTTCTTGATGAACCGAGAGATAAAAAACGGGATCTTGTGGGTCTTAATGGAACCGAGTGGCTGGGTGGTTAACACGCTACTTTCTCGATCTCTCTCGGCCTAAGTCTGAATTAATATTAAGCACTGGGAGACATTTACAGTGGGTGTCGGTAGTATGCCCCTTCATAATTAGGCTAGCATGTGTTTGAACCCTGCAGATAAAAAAAAAAAACAGTAACATTATACACTCTATAACAAGCATAAAGTCACCACAACACGTCCACTTTCCCACGCACTGTTGTCACTAAAAAGCCCCTCTTGAGTCCTAAGAAAAGTCTCTGATAAACTAAAGAAAACCATTTCGGATAACAAAAATAAAATTCATATCATCGTGGTGAGAACACATAATACAAGTGCTCATTATTTACCCATTTCACTGGTATTCGCTGACTTAGATACCGTATTTCATTCTGATTAATGCTGTACGATATTATCCAGCTACGGGAAATTCTACCAGAGGATCTTTTAATACGACAACCTAAGCATAAACCACACTCTGAATTACCAGGAGAACTCAATATACCAAAAAAAGACTCTAATCTACCACTATACCGTCATTTACCAGGGCAGAGTATATCAGTATACTCTGACTACAACAATATACCGCGATTATAGGTAACACTCTTCCCCCCCTGTCTCACCAATACTAGGAGGGTCTCATCTATTTCATCTACAGATACAAGGTAGCTACCTTCATTTACCGGAAAACTAATAAACTGTAATGGGAGTAATGGTAAACCTGATCCCCCCAACATATAAACACACACACACACACACACACACACACACACACACACACACACACACCTACACCCACCAACCCACACACACACACACCTACACCCACCAACCCACACACACACACATAAGCTCAACACCGGAATACCCTTAATTTCTCAGTATACATACCTTCATTTACCGGGAGAGAGAGAGAAATAAAAACAGAGTCTGTTCTCCCAGTACACCTTAATCTACCCGGACAGACTGTAACACCCACCTAATGCTATTACTGGTAACACCCCCCCTCCTGCACCCCCCAACACCTCCCTTTGTAAAGAGTGAGATGAAGGAGGGGTGCTGGCCATGGTAGTCTTAAGGAGGGCCCCGCAGCTACAACAAATAGAACAGCAATAACACTAACAATAACAATAACGTGTGGCAGAGAACATGAATCAGGTCTGGGCTACAGGGGCTATATACGGAAGTGGGGAGGGAGGGCTAGGAGGGGGCTAGGGCTAGGAGGGGCTGGGGGTGTGAGTGTCGGTTCCATTCACACCACCAACACCACAGCAATGGGTTTCTCGGTTTACTCTTGCCTGGTTTTTTTATTTTTGTTGTTTTTTCTCTCTCTCCTCTTGGTTTTCAGGTTTTAATATCTTCTCGCTCTCGGTTTCTGTCTTCCTCTTTTGAACTATTCCTATTTTTTTTTCTTGTATTATTTTCTGTCTTCCTCGTGTTTTTTCATCATTGCTATTGTTTTCTGCGGTTCTTCTTCCTGCATTGCTTCCTTTTCTGTTCTCTTCCTCGCTTGTTCTCCCTGAGTTTAGGTTTTTATTTGCTTACACCGGTTTTCTCGGTTTTCTTGTTTGTTTTTGTTTTCGCTTTCGTTAACTGTTAAAATATGTTCACCGACTTTTTTTTTTAAGTTTTCCTTCGTTTTTTCACACGACATTCTTACTTCCTCTTGTGCACTGATGTCTGTTTTTTCATTAATCATTACAGACGTGTGTATACTGTTTTATTACTGACTTAACCAATATAATCATAACACACACACACACACACACACACACACACACACACACACAAACGGGGCGTCTCCATCACTCACTCTCATGATTCTCTTGTCTCATATACATTTTCTCATAACATATTTCACACCAGCAATAATATCGGGTTTCTCTTGTTATTCCTCCCTGGTTATTGCTATGAGCTCAGTTATTCTTCCTTTGTTATTACTTTGAGCTCGGTTAGTCTTGCTGGCTATTACTTTGAGCTTAATTATTTGTGCTGATTAGTAATGAGTTAAGTTACTGCATTTTATTTTTTTTTCATACTTAAAACACAGGAAAAACTGAACGAGGGTTTTGATTCTTTAATATTATTTTTTTTAAGTTTTCTAACGACTTTTTCATTCATTTAGATTCACTGGGGTGTCACTGTTTTCTTCTATTTCTTCTTTTTTTTCGAGTTTTTGCCTCTTCGGTGCTTCAGCAAATTCCTTCATTCTCTTTCGCTCTTGCTTTCTTACTCTTTTATCTCCTCTTTCTCCCGTCTCCTCTCTTTCCCTCTCGTTTCCAAGCTTTTACACTTTCTTCTTTCTATCTTAATATTTTTTTTTCATTAGTTTATGCCGTCTTTCTCTCTGCATGGCTTTTCCTTTTTCGTTATCATGTTTTTTTTTTTAATTTTTGCCTCTAATGTTTATACTTTTCGCTCTTACTTTAACTTTATCATCACATTTTTCCTCCCTTTCTTTCTCCTTTCACATGCGATATATATTTCTTCTAGCTAATTAACACTACCATGTTAAAAAAAATTCTCAACTTCAGTATTATATTTTCATTTTTGTTAATTTTTCACAAACACACCATAAATAACTTTAAAATAATTTCTTACAATGTGTCAGTAAAAATAGTCTATCCCATTAACCATTTTTTCAAGAAATTACAACAACCCCAGTAACGCCTTCCTTCTCCATCATCTTACTTGCTCATTTCCCATCACATAATTTTTCGTCACTGCTTATTTTCTTTCTTTTTTTTTATATATATATATTAACCTTCCACTGATTTCGAATTTCTGGATTATTACCATTTTTATTTTTATTTTTTCCTTTATTTTCCTTTAACTCCATCACTGCGCTGACGTCTTTGGTATTTTACTCTTGCTACTGTTAGACGATTTTATTTAGCCTAGTTTTATTTTTTATTTTTTATTTTTCGAACTGGAGGAGTTAGACACATGCCTCATTAACCCCTTCACCTCGACAGGCCTTCCTAACTGAAATCGTCAGAAAACAGCTAGAGAGAAAAAAATAAACGTTCTGCGACAATATGGATTAAGTATAGGCTTATGCCACTATTACAAGTTTTTTTTTCCGCTGTTATTGTTTTTCCATTAATCCTCAGCGTCTTTTTAACTAATCCTACCACCAAACGATTTTATTCAAGTACTTGAGGTCTTTTTAAAGACGTATAAAATAGTCTGGAAGCAGCAAGAATAAACAATGTCGACGTCATCATTCCACAAACCTCCTCAAGATGAATAAAGTCTTGTGGTTGTAAAATTGTAATATAAATAAAAGCAGCATCACAATACACGAATTAATGAAGGCTACGGTGTTTCCAGCCCTTTCACTAAAATGGCCGTCTAAATTTAGCTGAAAAAAAATCTTGTAGAAGCAGCAATACTAAACAATAAAACAAAAGCGTCGTCGTATTGAACGGGTTAGCGATTCACGATTAGACCCTTCCTAGGAGAATCCAACCATGTAGTGGTCGCAAACGTCATGGTAATGAAGAGGTTAAGAAAAAAATGTTGAAGTAAAATCGGTATATGGCACTGGGTCGAATAACCACTACGAGAGACCCTTTCTAAAATGAATAAATTTGTGTGGTGGTTGTAAGTGCAAAGCAGTGGTGGCAAGAAAAAGGAAAAAACAAAGAAAATTCTCATCGTATTGAAGGGGTCAAGAAAATTTGTGATTGGAGCCAGATCAGTATAAGAAAACGAAGAAAACCCCCTCAACGTACAGAAGCGGCGAAGAAAATTTGGTGCCAAGTCAGAATATGCAATACAAGTAGAGTCACGCAGCCAAAATGAATAAAATCGTCTTGAGCAGAGAAAATGTTTGCTTTACGATGTCTTTTTTGACGTTCGTTTTTTGCTATGAAGCCCATAATAATCTCCTGAAAAAAGGTCTAGTGAAGTTCCACTACTACCTATAACACTGACTTGCTCTTTTCCATAATTTACAGTACCAGTTATATGGAAAAAGTTATATTCTTGAATACACTCAAGTCATTAAAT
>JAGKTI010025093.1:1482-14111 GCA_018397915.1 Birgus latro
CTCTCTCTCTCTCTCTCTCTCTCTCTCTCTCTCTCTCTCTCTCTCTCTCGTTTGTTTGGGTTCTTGTTTATGTGTGTTTGTGTATTGCCTTTTTGTGGCTCGGGGTGCCTTCTTGTTTGTCTGGTCTGCCACGTATTCCACTGTGTTTGTTCGTCTCTTTATTTTTGCCATTGGTTTATTTTTTTTTACTAGCAACGCCCCTCTCGCCTGTTTGTTTGTGAATTATTCTCTCGGGAAATCGCTTTGTTTTCGTGGCTTCTGGGCTCTTGGGTTTTATTTGCGCATCGTCTTCGGGAAAATATTGTGCACGCCATAAGGAAATTTCAAATCGTTGAGAGAAAGAAATGGCACCGGTAAACGAGAAATATTGGGATAATTCGGTTGCCGGAGTGTGGTTAGGTGTGGTGTAATGTGGTAGGGTGTGGTGGAGTGGGGTGTGGTGTGGTGTGGTCCGGTGTGGTGTGGTGTGTTGTGATATGACGTATTGTGATGTGATGTGATATGATGTCTGGTGGTGTGGAGAAGGGGTATCAGAGACGAAGTAGAGTTAAAACAGCAGTCTGATAGGGATGTTATTTGAGGTGAGGTTGGAAAGTGGTTGGTTGGGGCGAAAAGTGAAGTATCTGTACGGTGGGTGTGCACGTGATGGTGAAAAATAATACCCATCATTTTGGCTGCGTCTTTGATTTCATTCTCGCTTTCGCCAGATAATTTTATTTCTGGTGTTGTCATACAGTTATATTTTTCCTGCTCCCACATAATTTATTTAGATTTTAATAGACGATTTTATTCTTGATATAACCAGACGATTACGTTGTTGCTGCTACGATTGTTTCTTTTTACCGTCAAGCTTATTATTAATTTTTTTTTTTTTGCTGCCGAGCGACATTATGTTTTTGTTACTTCCAGACGATTATATTTCGTTTATTTAGCTTCAGGGAGATCTCTTTCTGCGAAGGGGTTGAGGGTTGTGAGTGCTTGGGATGAGGGACAAGGGTGAGGTATATATCTGACAGGGAGTGGAGAGAAAATTGGGGTGAGAGACAAGGGTGAGGTATATATATGACGGGGAGTGGGGAGAAAATTGTTAGTTATGCGTAAAACTGATGTGGGACAGGCATGAGACGGGCAGGATCACCAGGAAGGAGAGGTTATGGACAGGTGGGGAAGAAAGGATGGACAAGAGGAGAAGAGGATGGATAGGAGGGAGAGGGGATGAATAAGAGGGAGAGGGGATGGATAGGAGGGAGAGTGGTGGGCAGGAGGGAGAGGGGTGGACAAGAGGGGGAGAGGATTGGCGGGAAGGAGAGGGGTGGACAGGAGGAAGAGGAGGTGGACCGGAGAAAAAGTGGACAGGAGGAAGAGGAGGAGGACCGGAGAGAAAGTGGACAGGAGGAAGAGGAGGACCGGAGAGAAAGTGGACAGGAGGGAGAGGGAGTGGTTAGGAAGGAGAGATGATGAGAAAGGAAGGGGAAAAGGACGAAAGGGGAAAGGGATAAACAGAGGGGAGACGAGATGGGCAGGACTGAGAGAAGGTTGGATAGACAGAGACAAAAGCTGTTGTTGACAAGGGGAAAAAATAAGTTTGAGAGATGCAGCATTAATGGTTAGATCTGTATCTGGACAGTGTGGGAGTAGCCAGGGTGTAGGAGAGGGGCTGACTCTGTGAGAGGGGCGTGATGCTCCCGATAAGGGCGTAAGTGTCAACAAAGAGACATGGCAAGTGCACATTAAAGGTGATGGGAGGGAGTATGGTGTGAGAGGCGCTATCCAGATGTTAGAATATTATGCTCACTATTATCAGTTTGAGCAGGTCCATTTGGTCATTAATACAGTCAGAGTTGTTGAACGTTGTGTGGTTAGTGTGAGAAACGGAATCCACCTGTTAGAAGATGGTGTGCCAAACTTGCATTTTACCAGCCTATTTTTTCGAAGACACGTTCACACGATCAAACTGAAGGTCTTGCGTTGGATATGGGACGCAGTTCAGAAGTTAGAATATTATGTGACGTACTATCAGGTGTTTAAGCTTGTCATTTTTGTTGAGGATACTGTTTTGGTGTGAGATGCGGTCGAGATATTAGTATATTATTTGCCGTACTAGTAATTTGTTTAAACCTGTCCAGTTTGTCAAGATACTGTCAGAATATCAGAGGGAAGTGTTGTGTCAGCGTAGTGTCCGAGATTATAGAAAACTGCTGTCAGAAAGAGATGTAAGCTGGAGGGGGAAATTATGGGAGTAAAAGGTACCGGTAGAAAGTGCCGATAGTTGGAGATTCACATGGGTAAGTGAGTATCAACTGGTAGTTAATGTCTTCAGCACGAGGAGTGATGCAACAAGAATAAAATGTAAAAGGACATCATTCCACACACAAAAATTAATGGAGAGTGTTTCCAACCAAATCATCAATAAGAGAAGCCCTTACAAAGCTCAGTAAAAAGGTCTGGAAGTGGCAGGAATTAAATAATAATAACGTCTTGGCAGTGAAGCTGTTGACTTCATTACGATGACGTTTTTTCTTTTAATTCTTGCAATCACCACTCGATTTTACTCAGCTCTGGAGAGATCCTTTAAGTTAAGGGGTTAATGGCGATAATCGTAAGTGTGGATCCCGAGGTAAAATTATATTGTTTGACGGTGACAAGAATCAGATATCAAAGTTTAGCGTATCAGATGAGTGTCAGGGGTGTGATACATTTTTTTTTTTTTAAATGTGCCTGAATATTGAAACACGAAACGAATACTATAGTTGTGAAACGCAGTTATGTCTTTTTCTTAATCTTTTTCTGTAAGATAAGTTGGCGTAAACTGAATTTTTAGTTACTCAATTGCCAGAGAGTCCGAAGCATGTGGCCGATGTTCAGGTCAGTTTCATCGAACGTAGGGATTACGTACCCCCCCCCCCTCCCCGACTGCACAGGTGTCAGACCTAAACGAGGGTGTCAGAGCCACATCCGTCCGACTGGCAGGTGATACGAGGGTGTCGATGGTGAGAGGGATGCCACCACTAACACATGCCTTTGCAGCCACTGAAAATAGTATCAGTTTTAGCTTTGTGTGAAACAGTGTGAGGCCATGGACGATAAATGCTGGGATGCGCATGTTGTTTGGGTAGCATGAGGGTGCCATACGTTGATTTGTGGTGACATATCTGCCGAAGCAACTCATAGTATGTATGTTTTTAGTGACGTAACTTTATAATGCATTCAGATCCTGAGTTTTGTAAATCCATTATATCATTCCCTGGATATCACGAAATGAAGCTCATAATTTCGGAGGGCATCGGCTTCACCGTTCCAGATAGCAGTAGCAGCTGTACAGTTCTGCTCAGTAATCCTTGCACACGCCTGGATTGCACAACTTGTGGCAAGTGTAACAACGGAATTCTAGCTTTTCCAAAACAGTGAAACATTATCGGTTAGTGCAACAACGGAATTCTAACCTGTCCAAAACAGTAAAATATTATCGGTTAGTGTAGCAAGGAGATACAAACCTTTCCAGCGCACAAAAAATGTTTCGATAGTTTACCAATCCGATACCAGCCTTTCCAACAGAGTAATACAGTATATTATTAGCATACCTAGCGATATTCAGACCTGTCAGCCCATCTGTTATTGGTTAGTGTAACATCGAAATTCCAACCCATCCTTTAATGGTCAGTGTATCATCGCGAGTCTGACCTTTACAACCCACCTTGTATTGACTACAGTACAACGAGATTCTGATTCTTGCAAGCCACCTGTTATTGGCAGGCGTGGCAATGGGACTCTAAACTTTCCAACCCATGTGAATTTCGTTAGTCAGTAACAGAATTTCATCGAGATTTCACACTGTTTCGAGACGGAATAAAAACGACCACTGACCACTTCTGCACATTGCGAGCTGAGAGGCAAAGCAGTTTCCCTCCATCTCCCAAACTTTATTATCTCCATACCCAAATTTATGCTCCCTCTTATCTCCACTTCCCCCACTTTTATCACTTCTTTGCAGCGCCCCTACGGTTTTTATGTATTCCCATGATTTGCCTCTACCCTCGTCCATATTTTATTTCTTTTTCCTCTTTTCCATGCGTTGTTTTTTTTTTTCTGCTTTATCTATTCCTTACCACGTTTCTTCCTTTCTTCAGTCCTTTTTGTTTTTCTTCAATTTCCTTCGTTGTGTTTTTATTAATTCTGTCTTTTTTACGGTAGTCTCATCATATTGTCCTCACTATTTTCCTTCACCTCCTTTATTTACTCTTTATTTTCCCTTCTGTTTTCCCCCATATTATTGCTTTTTATCAGTTTCCCCTACTTTCTTTCCCTTAAGTTTTTCCCTGAATCTTTCCTGTCTTCTTTTTCCCTCCTCCCGTTCTGTCTTATCCCCCCTCCCGTACTTTACTTTATCCTCCTCTGTACTACTTTATCCTACTCTTTCCCTATTTTAAATATATCCTGCTGTCTCACTTATTTTATTTTTACCTTTTCACTTCCTGTCGTATTTTTATCCTCTCTTCCCAGCGTTTTCCTCCTCCACCCCCTCCATTAATTTCTCCTCCCAGCTAAATGTTACCCATTTTCCCCCTCTTCTTTCATCTTTACTTCATTTCTTCCTCTCTTCCTTTCTTTCTCGTATTGTATTCCCTCAGTCATTTCTCCCTTTCTTTCCTCCCTTGTATATTAAACTGTTTCTTTTCCCTCTTTGATCACCCTTTCATTTTCCATTCTTTGTTTTACCTTCCGAAACGATATATATTTTTTTCCGTCCAGGTTTTTCTTACTCCGCAGTACGTCTTTTATAGGTAGAAAAATAGCCATCCTCTATGATTAATTCTGTCCTTTACTAACTTATTTCAAACTTTTATCCATTCAGTGCTGTAAACTTTCCTCTCCTGCTGTAGTCTAGTCTTGTATTTTATTATTTTCTTGTTCTTGCTTTTGATGAACATACATATTAAACTTGTATTTTTTTTTATCCCACTAAATGTATATCATTTCTTTTTTCATTAATCATAAAACTATTTCTTTCTCGAAGTTTTAGCATTCATTTCTCGAAGACCTTTTGCTGTTTTTCTTTGTGAAGTTATTGTATCATCTGTTTAAGTTTTGAAAGTTATTGCTCGAAGATTATATAATGTACCATGTTTATATTTTTTTATTTTTTTATTTAATCACGGTTCAGTTATTTTGAGAGTTATTCATGGTAGGCTGATTTTTGTCGCTGGGAAAATTGAAAATGGAAAAGATTTAATTTTCAAACGTTTCTAAATTGTTTAACGTCATTATTTTTGTTTATGTTGTCGAACAGCGTGGTGAGGAATAATTAAATTTCATCATGTGTTTGTTTATTTTATGTCTGTTTCCTGTTTACCTTTCTTGATGGTATGAGAGAGGGAGAGAGAGAATTAAATCAGAGCATATTCTCCATCCTGTACTGGCAGTGTTTTCACACATTTTCTCCGTTTTTTTTTTTTTTTTGTGTGTGTGCTTAGTGGTTTGACAAATGGACTAGTCTCATTAGATTCTAGGGAATATACGGTATGGTTTGAAGAATTGAATTTTGCTTAAATAATTCCGTTACTCCTCTGCAAGTCCCACAGTTAGATCATATACCGGTAATCATACTAGCACACAAGTCCAGAATGAGCGCCTTGTTTCTTTGGGTATAGACGGTGCCTGATTTTTATTCCACGCTTGTTGTAACCAGTTAATTATATTTACCAAAATGAGAGCCAGCTGGTACCGAAGGAATTAATGAAGGCTGTAGCTAACCTCTCCAGCTCAAAAACTCTACGGCATCTGACCTAAGGAATCATAATAAGTCTGAGGTTGGCCAGAGAACATGGTAGGTGACTTCCGTAGACTTCGACAATTTTGTTTTGCCACCGCCCAGGAACCCAGAGATTAATGTTCATAAAGGATCTTGACCAACTTTTACGATTAAGAAAAAAAAAATCCCTTTAGAAGTGAATTAATATCTGAAACAGTTTTGTTTAATCATATTTTCAGTAATGAACAATCTAGTCTGTTGGTTATTGAAAGATTTGGTAACAGTGTCTCCCACATTACCTCCGTTACCTTTCATTTTTCCCAGCTTTTTTACGTCTGTTCCTTCTTGCAGTCTTTCAGTCATCAGCACATATATGTCTGCCTGTTTTATGCCAGTCTCCCTCTCTTCTCCTCCTCTCATCTCCTCCCATTACTACTAATTATCATCCACACTCCAGCTATTCACTCATTCCCAAAGCATCCTCACTCTCTAACAAAGTCTTTTATCTCCCCCCAGTACCTTATTATTAACCATGTCTTCCAGAATTTGTGTCCCATACATCTTTCCCCTCAGTACTTATAGTCCAGCACATACTGTTTGTCCTCTGTATTTCTCACTCTCCCATAACCATCCTGCCTTCCCCCTATTACTCCGTCATCATCCATATCTTCCAGCCTCCTCGCTGTGGTCTATCTCCACTCTGCGACCGTCCCGAGGTGAGGACAGTCCCGGCCCAGCGACCTGTCTATATTCCACTAAGCTGTCATACCGTCCCTGCCTCGAGATCACACCATTCGCTTGCTTTTATTATGGTGGCGATTTTTTTCCCCATCTCTCTCTCTCTATCTGTCTATCTCTTTTTGTTTTTTTCCTTATTTCTTTCACACCCGAGGGTTGTGGGCCCTCTCATGATGATTGGTAGGTGGGGAGATTGAGCTGAGGGAAGGGGAGAGAAGTAGTTAGAGGAGAGGGGACGGTGAGGGAAGGGGGAGAGGTAGTTATGGAAAAAAAGGAAGGTAAAGGGAAAGAGAGAGGAAGTTAGGAGAAAATGAGGGTGGAGGGGGAGTAGAGGGAGCTTGAGAGGGGAATAAAGGATGGAAGGAGAGGATTTAGAGGAGCGGAAAAGGTGAATGAAAGGAGAGAGGAATTCGGAGAGAAAAGGAATTGAGAAGGATAGAGGGGATCATTTGGAAAAGTGAAGAAATGTTGAAAGGGAACTTGGGGAAAGGGGTCGATGAGGGGAGGGAAAAAAGGGTTCGGGAGAGGAGAAAGTGAAGGAAATGAGAGAGGAAGTTCTCGGAGAGGGAAAAGTAAGGGGAACGTGAAAACTGGTGACGAGAAGGAGGAAGAGAAGGAATATAAAAATAGGTGCGCGTTGGTAAAGCAAGCCAGTAATTAAGTGTTTTAGTGGTAGGTGGTGGCGACCATCATCCACTCACTTGATGTAGTGCTGCTTACTTCTTCCTTAGCCTTCATCATTCTTTTTCTGTACCTACCAGCCTTTCTTTCTATTTCTCCCATCTTTCCTGTCACTTTTTTTCTTTTCTTTCTTTACAGATGGCTTTACATTGAGTGACAAGGCAAATGGTTTCCTTTAAGCCAAGAATCCATTTACAGCGCTGGGTAGTAACCATATAACCAAACCATACGTGCTCCCTACGTGTCAACAAGTGGGTTGGTGGAGGGTTAGTGCCCCTCTCTGTAAAACAAACAACTCAAATTCAAATGTCCACCCCTTACGAAATTATGGCGTCTGGCAATAGATAGATAGATGGATAGCAAAAGGTAGATTGCTTTCTACGTGTTTGTAATTCAGCCAACAGCGAGGCAGAAAGGTCATTCTTCTTCTTTTTTCTTGTTTTAATAATTTTGTTAAAATCTGGGAGAAGTATAATTTTCTTTACAATCTCACGTTAATATCTCGGTAAGACTCTGTGGAGGGGAAAAGAGCGAAGAGAAAAAGAAAGTGACAAGGAACTGGGACTTGGGAGTATGCAGATGAGTTAACACGTTCACAGCCTACCATGTAAACGCATGTGGTGGGGAGGAGGTATCGCGTTAAGAAACAGATGACGGAGAGAGGGGGGGGGGGGGTTTGCATTGAAGCCTGCATGAGAATGTGAGAGTGATTGGGTGAATGAGGAAGAGAACGAGTGTGTGAATGAAAGTTTGTGTGTGAATGTGGGAATACAGATTGTGTGTGAATGAGCGTAATATTGTGTGTGAACTGTTTGAGAGTAAGTGGTGGCAGCGTGTGAAGAGGCATACGAGTAAATCAGCTAAAAGTGAGAGTGCGAGAAAATCATTGAGAGGATGTTAGAGTGTTTATGATTAATGTGAGAGCCTCGGCAGAAGAGTGTGTTGAGAGCGTGAGCAAAATAAAGATTGTAAAATAGCCTTCCCCAGGAGCTGTGAGTGGTGAGAGAAAACGGATAGTGGGAGGGGATTATACAAGGGGAACTTACATACTCTGGCCCACTTCACCAGGTTATTAATATATAAAGCTATGTAGCTGTTCATGTATGTTTTAATTGTTGTTTGTTTATATTATATAGTTGAAATTATGAAAATATGTTTTAACCTTATATATGTTTTATCCAGATCCTTATCTTTCATCCCGAGTGCGTCATTTTATATATTATTCATGCTAACTTCAGACGAGTTTGTTGAAGCTTGCAGACGTATATCGAAGTAGAGTTGTATATCTAGCCGTCATTGAGTCCTCCAGTAAGGGCAGTCTTCCCTGAGTCTAATAAAATTTGGTGAAAGAAGCAAAAATAATCAAGTGTAATACATCACCTGATTCAAGTGGCTATTGACGTAACAGTTGATACGATCGGTAGCTTAACTGATTGCCCCAAAATATTAGGAGGTAGGATGTCGCTATTCGTATGGCAGAGGTGTAATGAAATTAGATTGTGGGCGCCACGGTATTGACGAAGAAAATTTCTGAAGTCATATTTATCAAGACAATTCATCACGCTAGATTTTGCTACTTACGCAGACCGTCGTCAAAGTTGCTAAAGTGATAAATGTGAGCTTTACGAGCGTCTTCATTTGTAGTAATGGTATCGCTGTCCGTACCGCCTTGGATAACATGATGCGCTGCAGGGGGCACACCCACCACACAGGCCACTTCACTCGTTCAGTTTGGCAACGGATTTTTATTTTTTTTCAACGCTGCCACCAGGTGATTTTGAAAAACTGGCAAGAAATGAGGATGTTAGCAGTATACCTAAGACTAATTCCAAGTCTCCCCTAAGTTAATTGAGTCTCTTGGAGGTAGTAAGAATAATTAAAAATACGTCGTCGGATTTCAGCAACGAGGAGTTAATTATCATCTGTATTTTCCTTTGTCATTTGATTTTAGTCTTCATTTTTTACTATGGTGTCGTAATTATATTCATCTCTTAACCATCGCCATCCTCGAAGACCTCATAACTCTTATTCCAGATAGTTAACAGCATCTCTAGGTGAGAATCCTGCATTGGTGTAGATCACAATAATCTTCAGAGGAACTTTATGTGCTGTGCTGAGTCAGTGCGAAAGATGAGGCCCGCATATTCAAGGCTGAGGTAGCCGTCTTGCCATTCGCTGCCAGTCAAAGCGCAGTAACTTTATAATTTCATGAGTGTTACGAGACTCTGTTCAAAACTGGTCATAAATCAAAGCTAGGGTAACGTGAGAAATAATATGGGGGAACTCACATCCTAGCTAGTGATGTAAATCAGTGGGAATAGTCTTGCAGGTATCTGTTTGTCAGCCGTGATTTGTGTCGCTTCGGTAATTGCGGAATACTAGTAAGATGACTGGTACAGTAGAATAATTAATGAAAATGTTAATTCAGTGAAGCCTGTGACATTTATGGTCCGTAAACTTGTCGGTTTACGACAGATGAACTTCTCTGTTAGTGCCCTGCTTGACTGGAACCTTCATATCTGGTAAATAATGGAAACTTTCCCCCCAGTCGAAAAAAATAAAGTCGCAAGACCCCATGTTCCCTGGTGTTGTTTTTTAAGGCCGTAAACTGCACGAAATATTAAATCTACCGTGAAGTGAAGGCGCCATAACAGGTCCAGCAAGCGACTCCTCCCTTTATGCGGTGTGGGCATAGGGACGTGATCGTCGTGCCTGTGGTGGGTTGCCGTATTGCGTGGTGTGGGCGGGCGGTATGAGCGGTGGGGGGGTGGATATAAAGTTGGCTGATATTATTGTTGTTATTGTGGTGTGGGCTGGTCTGCAGGAGGGCTTATGCGGGTACCGTGGTGCCTGCCTCGCTTCACCTGCTGCTGCTGCTGCTGGTATTGAGCTGTTCGGGATTCTCCTTGTTTCCTCTTTTTTTATTGTAAGCGATTTGCAGGGAGTGGTGGAGGGCGAAACGGGGAAGAAGGGGGAGGAGGCCAAAGGACGGGGAAGGAGAAGAAGGTGGGGAGGTAAAAGACTGGAGAAGGAGGAGCAGGCATAGGAATAGGGATTGAGATGAAGAGGCGGACCAGTGGGGAAAGAGGGGAGCAGGTGAAAGGGTGGGGAAAAGCAAGAATGGGGAAGGTGGAAGAGTGGGGAATGGAGGGAGGAGGCGGAAGAATGGAGAAGGAAGGGGGAAGCAGAAAGGAGGGGGAGAAGAGGGGGTGGAGAGAATTCATAGGTAAGTTTCTTCTTAGAGGGCCTGAGGGAAGATCATGGAGTTATAGTAATCTTCAGTTAATTTTTTCCTCCTTGATAGACTAACTTAGCAAGACCCTTTGCATACTGATAAGCTAAGTCTGATGTATATATGAACTGGTCTAACCTGCTAGTACTCTGTCATTTGGTTTTATATGTATTATAATGATACAAATAAATACCGGAAGAATTACACCCACATTTGTAAAAGTTGTGTATCAGGGAGATGCAACGGTTTCGGCCCCACTTAGACCCTCATCAAATAATTTCTCAGTATAATTTTTCCATTTAAATAATTTACGGCGCTGTGATATCAGAGTAGTAATACATAATGTTTCTATGTATTTATTAGTATATTTAGCATTAATGTTTCTGAGCTATGATGTTTCTCCACAGGTACGTGATTTGCTGGTTGATGTGGTGGACGGTGAGGTATAGACGGACGGCGCTCAGTGGTAAGGACTCCAAGCCATTGTTTTTGCTGATAATGTTGTCTGCTCCTCTTTCCTGTGTACTCTCTTAAATCTCGTGTGTATTTTCTTAAGTCTCCTTTTCACTGGGTCACGTTCAGGTCATTTAGGTTTTCAGTACCAGACATAACATAAGTGAAATTGAGAAATGGAATGCATAGAACGCTGCCTTGTGAAACTACTACTGCTTCTTCTCACTCGATCAGAAGTTTGAATATGTCTAGTTCCAACTTCAGTGTGGATAGGCTCTTAAGCTGGCAAATCTGATGTTTGTGTGTGCTTCCGTAACACTGGACCCGTTAGTAACGCCGTTGTCTGCACGAAACTGTAGCATACACACGAAATTTTAGGCATCCAGAGGTCAGGCGTGGGGTGCCGGTAACGGAGGTGTTGTTGTCTGGCTGTGGGTGAAGAATCAGCCGCCGGTGATTCCAGCTGAGTGCGGACGTGATTGGTGTGGCATAGTGAAAGTGACTGTTTAAGGACCAGTCAGAATGCCAGTTGGGTTTCTTCCCTTTTGGACAGTGATACCGAGATAGCGTATTCTCTTGATACCTTCTACCAGCGATATTTTATTTACTTATTTTTGTTTATTGCTCTCCAAACTCTCATCACTGATGGATGTTCTGCCTAAGTTGAGTAAAGTGGACTGGTAGTTGCAAGAATGAAATGTGGGACGTTGTATTGAAGTTAATGTTTCGACCTTCAGACTGTCATGTATCGTTGTGCCTCTCCATGACCGTGTGTCGTACGTGATATTTTTGTTCATTGATTTCTGAACCCAATGCTACTACCTGTTTTTAATGATTATAAGAAAACGACAGTCAAAAACAGAAAGAGATTTATATACATACCCAAACGAGGAACAGTACTGACATGAATAAATGCAGCATTACATACAGTATACACACAGGAAGAAGGTGATTCACACAGTAGGAGTGATAAGATGAATTTGAAAAAAAAAGTTAAATTTATGCATATACAGACGATGAACAATAGTGACAGGAAGACTAAAAGCATCATTACAATATATACATAGGAATGAGACGATTAGCAGGAGCGACATGAAGACTAACGACTCCCAGACAGGCCCCACCAGGACAAAGACAAGTAATAAATTGGGTGGACAAGCTACTCTTTCCCCGCCTGCCTTTACATATATGACCAAGGCAGCCATAAGCGTGTGGAGGGTGGGCTGTGTTGGGATTCTGTAGGGGTGGTTGTGGGTGCCTCTGATTTGGCAGGGTGAGGGAGGTGATCAGTCATACGGGCTCCCTCACTCCACCCCGCTTCCTCTCTTACGACCCCATCTTCCTGCCTCATCTTTCTGGCATCTTTCCTTTTCTCTCTTTCTTCCTCTGCCTCATCTTTCCATATCCGTCTACTTTCTTTTTCTCGCTTTCTTCCTCTTCCTACCTCAGCTGTTCGGTAGCTATCCTATTTCTCTCTTCATCTCCCTTCTGGCTTCCGTCTTTTTCTCTCCCCTTTTTGTAGCCCCCTGTTTACTTTCCATCGCTATCGCATGCCTAGTTAAATTTTTATTGTATTTTTATTTTTTAATCTATCACTTTTTTATTTTCTCTCCTTCGATCCACTGTAAGCCTGCACATCTTCAACGCCGTAGCGGCTGGACATGATTTGTGCCACTCGTGTGGAAGGAAGATGGTCGGTCACATGCATTTGCCTCTTCTTCCTCCGCTATTACGTCCCCACCTGACGCTTGCCGCTTCATTATCATTCACATATTT
>JAGKTI010025095.1:0-14111 GCA_018397915.1 Birgus latro
ACAACTTCCATCCTACTGACCCATTCCTCCCTTCTCACCTCCCTCCTTTTCCCACCCGTACTCCAGCCACTTATACTCGCATTACTTTCATTCTCTATGTTTAACAGTTCCTTAAATGTTCTCTCTGTCTCCTCACTTGTTCTCCCTTGTCCACTAGAAATGTACCATTTTTATCTTTCACTCCCCTACTAACTTCTTTATCACCCTGTCTACCTAGCTTTACCTCTTTCCAGAACATTGTCTTACATTCCCTCCTCTTTTACACTCAGATTCCATCCAAATTCCTCATCCACTCTCTTCTTACTCTCTCTTATTAATCTTTTTACCTCTTTCTTCCTCTATACATCTAAACTCTTTCTTGTGTCTCTCAGCTTTCTCCATGCCTCTGCTTCCCATCCACTCACTATATGCATTCTTCTTTTGCGCCACAGCTTGTCTCACCTCTTCATTCCACCATGCACTTCCTTGCACCGCCTTTCGTCTTCTCTTCACTCCACACACCACCTCACATGCATAGATCTCTTCTGTGAATATTTTGCACGCATCGTCCACCTCCCCCATCTGCTCCAAATCGTATTTACCCAGTCGCTCCTCCGCTTCTCTCTTATATTCTGCCTTTTTTCCATCCTCTTGCAACCTTCCTATACTCCTTGTATGGACTACTTCCTCCTGTCTATCCCTCCCTCTATACCTCCATTGCACTTGAATCTTGACTTTCACCACCACCAAGTGGTGGTCAGAAAGTCCACTCTCTCAACATATCTTCTCATTCTTTCATCCACACACACATAATCAGTCATTGTCTTCCGTTCATTCAGTTCACCATCCACCTTTCTCATCTCTCGCCACGTATACCTGTGGATCATTTTGTGCCTAAAGAGGGTATTGACTATCACCGACCCCCTCCCCGCACAAATGTCCATTAGAGTACTGCCATTCTCATCCATTTCTGCAGGCACACTCCAGTCACCAACTACTCCATCCACCTTCACATTCCCTACTTTTCCGTTCATATCTCCTTTCAATAACACTTTCTTATTCCATTCAAACTTTTCCATGCGCGCTTCCACATTTGCCCAGAACTCTTCTTTCACTATGCTTGCACGATCTTGCGTTGGCGCATACACACACGCAGTCGCCCACGTAAGTAATCATACTTTCAGTCTTAACCACACCATCCCTGAATCAACTGATCCATACTCTTTTCTGTTCTCCTTCCAACTATTGCACACACCAATACATACTCCCTCTTATGCCCTCTCATTCTTACCCACTTCCTCGCATATACTCCATCCATATTCCCACACTCTCACCTTAGTCTCAGTTAATCCACGTATGTCCACTTTTACACCCTCAAGCACCTGGACAATCTCTCTTTCACCTTTTCATTCGCAATCCTTTTTTCGATCCTTGGTCGTCACCTGTTTGTCAGTCCTGGTCCGAGGCTTCTTGTTTGTATTTTTAGTTGTTTTCCGGGGAGGGGCACTAACCCACCACCAACCCGCCTGTTGACACGTTACTGATGCAAATTATATGAATATCATAGCGATACAAGAGGACTGCAAGAGAATTCTAAAGTATCGTATACAAAATAAATCGCTCCTTTGCTACTTAGATTCGTATTTTCGTTCGATCAGGAGGCTGTGTTGCAAGTCTTCCTTAGCTATCAGTTTGCATATAAAGCTTTACTAAGCCCTTGTAAGTTAAGTAAGTCTTTTGGTATCGACGTAATTTGCGTGGATAACCTTACTTTCTTTATAAATAAGTCTGGTAGGTAAGAGGTGCTAGACAGCCTTTTCACTCGACAATAATACGGGCCCTGGATTACTCTACACTCTACACGGCTCGACCACTCTCGCCCGGCAGTCCGTCACCATAACACAGCATCATCCAGGACGGAGCATAGGACGTGATATAAGGCATGGAGGCCCCTTAGCCAGAGCCAGCCAGCGACATTCAGCACGGTAAACCCTGATGGTATGGCTCCAGGAGACAATACACAGGGAGATGAGATACAGCGCAAAGGGAATAACGGGTTTCACTTGAAGGTACAGTCGGCGACAGTAGTTTCGCCTAATATTTCATCTCACTTTTCCTCTGCTGACTAAAGTGAGAGGGACTAGAAATGTTTCTCTGTCTACAGTTATATATCTGTGGCAGGATGTGTAAGGAAGGAAAGCGGTGGACGTATTCTGCGTGTGAAACAGACGCTGTGGAATTGTAAGTCAACATTTGTCCCTGACTGTACGTACGAGTGATGTCTTTTTTGTTTCTCGTTGTTCCTTGTTCTCGTTGAAATGCACATGTTAGAATATAAATTATGACAGTAGTTATATGAGTTTTGGTCTGGATAATGGAGGCATCAGCTCACGAATCCAGTTGTGTCCGTAACGCCATTGGTTCTGTGTCAGTGGTAATGAGAGTAAATAACACCCGTACGCCAAGAGATGGGGGTGACTAATCAAACACTGTTATACTGCAGCTTCGGTACGTTTCGGAATTTATGAAAAAGGAGTACATTACTGCAGGAGGTAAGGAACTGTGAGCAAGTCAGTTTCATCATTCGAATAAAATGTGTATATGTTTGGTGATAATGTGAAGATGTAGCTCTAGGTAGAATCAAAACTTATATTTCATTACTGTAAGTTAATGGGGCATGAATAACATAGATAGTGTCAATAATAATCCCAAATTGTACCTTCCTGATGGCTTTTGGGGACAACGGGTACATGTATATAAGAGGAATTTAATGGTTTTCTTATCTCCACTTCCAGGACTGCCACTCCCCGCTACTGACGTGAGTGTACTTCCCCTCAGTGACCCTCTTACCCCGGCTACGCCAGGGACACTTCTCAAGCCCTCCTCAGAATACTAAGGTAACCTACTTTCGTATTCACCGACCGCCGTCTTCTTCCAAATGTCTGTTTGTTGTTCCTACCTACCCACTCCAGTAATCTGTGTGATCATTTGGTACACAGTTTTATTACATTAAGTCTTCTTTTTGACCGGCTGCTTCAAGTTGCCTTATAAAACAACAGTATGTCTTTCATAATATTAGGTACGATAAATGCTTACATCTCTGTAGTTGTTAGGACACCAGGAACATTTGGATACTGAGGTAATGTTTAATGCATGACCGTGTTGTGAGAAAAAGTGGTCTTGATGTGTGCTGTGTTATGAAGTGCAGAGTAATAATGAAGGGAGAGGTTACCGTTTGAGTTGAACTAGTGTTGATAATTTAGTAGAGAGGTGCGACAGCCACATCACATGCTAGTCTTGGCTTTAAAAAAAAAAATCATGTGCTAGCTGGATTATAACACTTACATTCGCCTAAATAAACACCTCTGACGTTAACTGGAATGAAAAAATATGAAGACGGGACCATGGGTGGATTCGTGAACTTTGTATCTAACCCCTCCATTTGAAAGTCTGTCCCAGCCTGACTTAAGCAGCAGGGAGATAGCGGAAATAAAAGAAAAAATGACGTCCTTGGGCTAAAGGAGTAATAAAATCTACGAGAAGAGAGTAATTACAGTAAAGGGAGGAAGCGGGCACGAGCGGAGTGACATTTATATAGACTGAGAGAGGCAGAGAGAAGGATAATTACGTAAGTGGATACACGCTGGAACGAAGGAGGGAAGGTGAGGAAAAACACAAAGAACCAGAAGCAAGGAAAAATAGTCCTGATAAATCACATTACTAGTAACTCGGATGAATCATAAGGCAGAAGGTGGAGTGGGGAGGGAGTGAAGGTGAGAGAGAGAGAGAGGGGGGTTGGAAAGCGAGAGGGACATTCCACACCATTTCCCGTTTATCTCACAGTAACTTCGGGTTTTTGCCATGCCGTTTTCATAAATCATTACGCCGCTTCACCATCATTATGCACATTCTTCAACAGGCGTGATGTAGCCTCGTTTCCTGGAAGTTGTGTAGGAGATTGCTTGACAACAGTTTCATCAACCAAACTCCTAACAACCAAGCCAAAATAAATACTGTCTCCTTTGGTCTCCTATGACTCGCTGGGAGCTGAATAAAAACTGTGCTGAGCTAAAGTTCTGTATAAGATTACTTTATAATACTTTCATCAGCCAGACTCTTCACAATCAGGCTAGAGCGAATATCGTCTCCCTCAGCCTCGGATGACACCCTCTCAGATCAATGAAATCTGCCTTCAGTTTGGTCATAAGATTTCTTGGTGGTCGTTTCGTCTGTCTAAGGCTTCTCAGTCAAACCAGAGTGGCCATCACCCCTTCCTGGCCCCTGTGACTCATTCGTAGTTAAATGAAAGCTTCCTTGTGCTATGGATGTGTATAAGGTTGCTTGTTAATATATGCATCTGCCAAACTCCTCACAGCCAGCCAGGGTGAACATCATATTTTTTTCAGGCTCTTACGACTCACCAACAGTTAAGTTAAAGCCTTCTTGAACTATTTTTTTTTTTTTTATAAAACTGCTTGATAATACTTTCAATGAGTGTAATTCCTCATAACCAAACTAAGCGAATATTTAGTCTGAGGCCCCTTTGACTCACAGCTGAATAAAACCGTCTGGCGTTAGCTGAAATAGAATAACTGAGGAAAGGTTATGATGAAAGACTTAAGCTGTGGATAAGCTTAAGCTGTGTATAGGTCTGCACAGCTTTCGGACATTTCGCAAGCAAACTATAGTGCCTGTTAACACTCTTGTTCTTTTGACTTGCAGCTGAATAATATCTTTTGGCGTTAGCTGGAATGCCGTACAGGAGATGTCCCAATGATGTAAGGGTTATTATTACCTCTATTAACATTTCAGTTTTCTGTGAATCAATCTTAGCTGAGTATAGGCTAACCATCTTGCGTCAGATGGAATACAGCACAGGAGACGTCACAGAAATGAAAGGATAGTAATAATATTCAGACTTCGAAGTTAAAAATGAATCACTCACATAAGTACACTCGTCTTCCTTTACTTGGAGTGGAATACAAATGATGACCAGATGAAGAGCAAGGTAATGGTACCAGTGTTAAAACTTTCAGGTCCTGTGACTCAATGGCAGGTATTCAGCAGCTGTTGTTAGCTAAAATAATATATGAGACGCGACGAGACCATGGAAGGGTTGAGATGCGTTCATAATTGCTGAACTGTGATTTCATCTTCACTTGTGCATCAGCCAAACACTTCACAAGCAAACTAGAGTGCATGTTAATTATCTCCTGGTCGAGGTAATTCAGTTTTCCCTTCCAACTTTAATTAAGTTTGGAGTGAGTCATGGGAGCCTGGGAGTATTAATGCTGTCGCTCCTAACCCTCTCATGGCTGCAACAACTCTGGCAATCTATTCCATCTACTACCAGACAGTTACATTCAGCTGAGTAAATCACATGAGCCTGAGAATATTAAAACAGAAAATATATCCAAATTAAATTATTTCTGAGAATAGCTATAGTTCACACACTTTAACTAGGTGGATATTTTCATCCTTTTGCTGCACTTTCCTCTTACCTGAAAGATGTAATAAGACAATGCTACGGCGCTGTTTCCTTTTCATAGCACTTTGTGAATTGTAACTTTTTCTGGCGTTACTCTATTGTAATTTATCGCCATTCAGAGTGGAGAGCTGGCAGTTTTATTCCCAGTTAAGTGAGCAAAGCAAAATTGATAAATTTTCTTTAACACTGAAAATGGTTTAAAACCCAATATGAATGCTTTTCTTGGACCCGGCGTGGCAAGAGAGAACTAGTCTGAAAAGGAAAATCGGACGTAAATATCGAGATGAGTTTAAATTCTCAGTTCATAATTAAATAACAAACCCTAGAATGCATTGAAGTTTTGGGGCATTAACGAATTGGTTGGTTAGGGAAGGTGAGCCACTAGTTGGACTCGCAAGTAGATTAATTCCCTTCACTGCAAGGACGTGTTTTTATCATTGTAATCATAAGTGCTTGAATGCTTGCCCCCGAGACACTCACTGACGCCAAACTTGAAGCGGACCTGGTCTGACGTACCGGGCATGCCCATGCTAAAGTTCAGCTCATTTCACCCAGCGGTATGACCTATAGAGGGTTCCCATTGTTTGGCGAAAAATCGGGGAGAAAGTGCACGTGGTTCGTAACCAGTTATAATATACATCATCGTTGTCAGCTTTCGTTCTGCGTCTTTTGATGTCTGGCACGTCGAAATCATAGGGGGTCAAATGTGGACAGACACACACACAGCCAACGCTTTTTCGCATAATATTATTGATACTGCGATGAAGCAGATTTACTGAAACTGCGAAGATCTGTAGTAGTTAAGGAGTTAGATTATGTGTAATCCCTCCAGTTGGGGGAGATCTGTCCTAAACTAAATAAAGTCATACAGATACGGCATGATTAAATATATATGACGTCTATAACCTGAAAGGAAAATTATCAAGATTATTATCCACTAATAAACCCCTTCAGCACGATTGATTATTGGGCAGTGTCAAAGCTGCGGCCGGTCATGCAACTGGGAGCAGGACCTGCGATCGGGTTAATTCCTTTCACTGCGACGAAAAATTTGTTTTATTCTTGATTCTGCCAGAAGATTTTTTCAGCTGAGAAAAGCACCCTTGTAGCGATCGGCTTAAACAATGCTAAATTGAATTCCTCCAGTTCGAAATGTCCATCTCAGGCAGAATAAAAACGTGTGGAGGCATCAGGAATATGATACATAATAGTATGACGTCCTCCGACTGATCAGTGAAATATTTATACTGTATTTATGATACTTTAATAAGCCCTCTGAAAACGATGACGTCTTAGGCAGTGAGGTGGTTGGTCAGGGAAGGAAAGCTTGACATAGGACTTGGGATAAAGTTAAGCACCTCGTTGCTATGACATCCATTTCCATTGAAATCAAACTAATATTAGACAGATTTACTCAGTTCTGGAAAGAACTCAATATGTGAGAGGGTTATTGAAGTTATATGTCATACCTGTAGTTCGAACACTCAGGTCTGAGCTGAACACAGTCGTCTGGAGATGGCTTCGCATCCATACAGCACTGTTAGCATCACTGTGCCTTCATACTTACCCATTTGCTCCTGAACACACACACTTTCCTTCCACACACTTATCATCCTTGATAATTTAACCTCTTGTGATAATTTTACCTCTCTTGTTATAAGTCGCTTTATCTGAAGCTTTTTTTTTTTTTATGAAATTTACAACAAATAACAGAAATTGTGTCAGAATTCCGACGTTGCCAATAGAGGTGGTTTGCTTGTTTCCCAGTATTAAAGTATCATTTTCATGGAGATGGCAGAGATATTAGGAATATGTCAGTGACATATAACTGGGGCTTACTGTGTTACATTGTATGAACAAGATACAACGAACACTGTACATATCACTATATTACCATGATAAGTTTTTCATGGTAGTGACAGTTTTAGTACTGTATTCTGTTTATGATAACGCCAAGCACCATAGGAGGCTGAGGGTGTTAATACTGTCACCATTAGCAGTGTCATGATCGGAACAAATCTGTCATCATATATCAGCTTATGTCAGATTATTTTATCCAGCTGAGAAAGGGAATCATAGGAACATGAAAGAGCTCAATAAATGACTGAACCGGCAACACATAACGAATTCAACACCTCTCTGAAGGACAGCTATACTAAGCTCTTGATGAAGGAGTGTAGAGTGAAAGATTTATTAAGCAGTCTATACCGCTGGAGTGGTTGCAGGTAAAAATAAACCACTTTCCTAATAATACAAACATAAATACCTGGAACAGAGGCTGGAGTTCCAATAAAATACCGCGGCCCCACAAATATGATGAGATATTATTGTGTTCGAGCACATAACTGAAAAATTATGGCGTTGCATAGTACTGGTGAAATTAATTAACCTGTACAGCGGGGGGGCAGAAGTTCGCTTAACGTTTAATTTCTGATTCACACTTTGTTCTAGTGGCTCGTACGCAGTTGAGAGAGAGGTTTGGTATGTTCCTTTTCCCATAGATGATTTTTTTATACAGTGGATTCATGAATGGAAGTGACGGACGTGTTTCAGATGTAAAGTAGAGGGAGGGGGACAGTATACAAACTTTTGACCCTGACTGTATAGGAGTACTGTGGCATTACCGGCACACATATTTATGAAGTAATTTCGTCGAGTGTACACAGGTAAATATGTACCCGCACCAAATGAAAATGTTCTTTGTAAGTGTGGTGTGCATAATCCATGATGTAATGACCCCTCTGTGAGCCTGCTAGTATACAGTAGTCGTATGTTTTAACGCGTAGGCTTTTTATATTAAATGAGTCTGCCTGCTTATATATCCAGTCCTCCTTTTTTTTCTATTTTGGGTGATGTTTCTTACTTTGATTAATAAGATATAGTAGAGTATTTAATTTTGTTGGCAATAGGTGGGAGAGTCCATTGTCCATTCATTTGATATCCTTCTTCATTCAGGTGGCTCTGCACTGAATGTCAAGCCAGATGGTTTCTTGTAGCTCAGGAAATCCCTTACTGCGTTGGGTGGTCTAGTGGATTAACGCACTCCAAATGTGGGGTCATAGATATTTCCATGGTGGGGGCGGGAGGGGGTTGGGTTTATTGTTCACTTGATACCACCAAGCATGAGCGGCTGGTCATTCTCGTGCTAAATATCTGGACTAAGTATTTGTATCTTAGCCCCGGACCCGTACGCTTATGATGGTGTTAAAAAAAAAAGAAGAAAAAAAGCTGGATGATCGATTATACACAGATATAATAGGTCGATTAGTTGCTATAACTCTCTTCTCATTCTTGTAGAGTAATTCTTGTTTCGCTTTCTATGGTGGCCTCTAATCTCTACCGTCGTTGTGTTTACCTCCTGCCTTCTCCTGACTACTGCACTTTCCTTCCCTACCCCCACTCCACTGCCACCACCTTCCCCTTTCATCGTGGGGTGTGACCTGAACCAGTAAACCTGACGGGGCCAAGTGCTCCCTGGCCGGAGGTGTGGAGGTACTAAGATCAATACCCGGGCCTGCCAAGTGTCCTATCCTGAGGCTAGTATTGACGTTCGTTATGGTGCTCTGTATCATCTCTTTCTAATCAGCATATTGGTAGACGAGGTGCTTTAATTTCTCTTGCTTTATTTAAGAAAGTTACGCCAAAGTTAAAGATGTATATAAACAGTCTGAGAGAGAACATGAAGGTGTGATAAGTAAAATTAATTCGGTAAGAAAAAGGGGGCTTGACAGTCGCCTTAAGTGACAAGAATGCGAACCTTTTGTCTTTGGAGATCTGAAAGAACACTTCCTTAGCGATCTGCTCTGAATATTACACCTCACTGTATTCTTGTGTGTTGATGGTGCATAAAAATGGCGATATCAGCATAAATAGCTTACAAGAAAATGTTAAGGTGCAATATGCTGAATAAATGGCGATGGAATAAGTGCTAATAAGTTTCCAGTGACACTTAGCAGGGTAAGGTAGCTCCGTTACACCTTTTCCTGAGCGATTTATTTTACATATTACGCCTTACTGTCCTTTGCTGTATTATATAAATCCTCGTAACATCGCCATACGCAGCATATATAACGTGCAGAAGGATATTAACCAACTATATCCAAAAATAAATCGCCCAGGAAGAAGTGCTAGTGAGCCTACCTACCTGGCGAGAATAAGGGGCTTCTGCTTCTATCCGCCTGCTGCTCCTCCTGCCCTTACCTTTTTCCACATCCTGCTCCTTCCCCCCCCTCTCCGCCTGCTGTCCTTCTCCTCCAACTCTTACCTTCCTCCTCCTCTTCCTCTTTTTCCCTTCCTCCTGCTCCTTCCCCCTTCTCCCGCTACTCTCCTCATCACTTTCACTTCCTTAAGTTGAATAAGCCGTCAGGGGGCAGCAAGAATATACAAAATTTGACATGACCCAGATTCAAGGCGTTCAATTGGGGAAAGCAGCGCAGAGATTATACTTCATCCACCTTAACCTGGCGAAAATTATGGACCATTTGTTGCTTATTTGCCGTATCTTATTGGCATCCTACGTGACCACTTCGCATCTACATCCTTTCTATAGCTGTTTTTCGTGCCAACATACTGGTGATAATCTTTTGTTAGTGTTTAGCAGTTAAGATGGAGAGATGCTCATTTTGGGCCAGCTTAAAATATGCTGGTACGGACTGTGGTCGGGGGCTTCGGAAAACTGTGAAGAAAACGCAGTGATAAATCTGTGAGAGGTAAAATGGAGACGCAGCGCTGGTGGTGGGGATGGGGGTGATGGTGAGGGTGGCGATTGCGGCGCTCTGTAAAGGAATGTCTCTCTAAAATACAGTAAAATCGCCTGGCAAAAGCAAGAGTAAACTAATGAAATCCGTCATCTGATTCAAGGAGCTTTTGAAGGAGAAAAATGAAGGCTGTACCGAACACCCTCAGTGCATAAAGCCTCCCCAGAGCTGAAGAAAATCATCTGATCCAAGAGGCTAGTTCTAAGTCACTCTGCGCTGAATTAAATGTCAGGAGATACCGAGAAGAAACCAGTAATACATATATGATTCAAAGGATTAATGAGAAAAATGCTGATGGCCATATCGAATCCCTCCAGCTGGAAAAGCCGCCTCATAGATGAATTAAACTGCCTGGAGATAACATGAGTACGCTAACAAAACAGTCGTCCGATTTGGAGCGCTGATAGTGGCACAGTAGAAAACAAAAGGAATAAGTCAGTCCCAGATATTCCCCTTGGAGGTGTAGGGGGCCCGAAGCTAGGCAACTGTAGTTCACTTCATTTAAAGGCAGATAACCATCATTATTCCCCTGATGACATTACCTGATCCAAAACCCTGGAGAACAAACTTAAACAAGGCCCTCGCTCCACCTGGGATGTTTTAACCACTAGACCACCTGGCGGATGATGTAGGGAAGTTAGTGGTAAGCTTGTGAGAGGCTGTTGTTGTTGTTGTTGTTGTTGGATTTATAACTCCTGGCTCATCTGGACTAGAACCCAGTAGAGTGCAGGCCAGAATATCCTTCCTCTTACAGTTCATCATCATCATCATCTCGGGGAACAAGGAGAAAGTTGAGGGACACTTGTGTAACCGGGCAGTGAAGTGGCCTGGTTATATTGATGCCACCGCGGGAAACCGCCCCTTCTGAGAGGTAAAACACTGATGTAATGGTGATGGTGAGGATGGGACTCTGTAAATATTAATCTCTCCATAGCTGACCGAAATCACTTAGAGCTTGAGAGAGAGAGAGAGAGAGAGAGAGAGAGAGAGAGAGAGAGAGAGAGAGAGAGAGAGAGAGAGAGAGAGAGACTCAAAGGGTATGTCTCTAATGGTCAGAACAACTCTAGTGTAGCATTCCAGTTTATTCCATGCGATTTTATTATGCTGAGAGGAAGTCAGTAGAGTCTAAAAGGGTTAATAATGTCACCAATAACCTTCTCAACGTTGGTACATCTCTAACGTTGTTTTTTAGGTAACGTAAGATGATACTGTTGAGTGAGAGCTGTAGGAGCCTGAGAGGGTAGGAGAAAAGTCTGCGATAATCTTGCGAGAGGTAAAGGAAAGGAGCTCCGTAAGACAAACTGGAGGAGAGATAAAACTTGGGGGAGAAATCTAAAAAGGTGAAAGGAATGCCAGAAGATAAAAGGGAGAAATGTATTGGACAGGCCATAAACTTGTAAGGGAGATAATGGTGGATAATATAGGAAAGAAGTTAGTGTACGTGTGGGCGCCGACAGAAAAGAGAGACAGAGAGAGAGAGAGAGGAGGGGGGGATTGGCAGCAAGGAGATTGCATAATACTGTTCAAAAGAATACCTCCTTTATTGGAGTAGATATGGGCACATCCTTGAACCCGTTAGCTGCAGTTGTAGGTTATATTTAATTCAGGCTAACAATGGAAGACTTCAGTCGACTGAAATACTTTTTAGTAGTTGCACCAGCTGTTGTTGTTGTTGCATAACCCCGGTTTGTCTGGCTATGCAGACCCATCGACCGAGGGTACTGGTAAGCACCTTCATTATCACCCTCCTATAGGTACAGTACGGCACAAATATCGCGTAGGGATCCGGTGCCCTCTTTCGGCAGACAGCACCTCACCAGAGTAGGACCAAGGTCCTTTCCTCGGCGAAATGCAGAGGAATATGAGAGGCTACCAAGACGCATCCGTCGAGGACTTAAACGTTCTTTGGGGTTAATCCCAGGCTAATATGGGCCTGGAAGGTGAGCAGCAAAGTCAAAGAGGGACACCTGTAGCTAGGAGGCGGAAAGGCACGTGCAGCTGAAGCGAGAGAACGTCAGAGGGGACAAAGAGGAACAGCAGCATGGGATGTGGAAAGAGATACGTAGTTGCAGCAAGAGCAAGTCCATTCATCCGTCTTCCAATTCTTCATCGCCTCATCAGAAGTGTAGGGACCCGGGGCTAGGCTACTTACTCCCGACATTTAAGGGGAGAATGACCAGTCTTATACACCTTTGTGGCGTTATATGATCCATAAACCCCACCGGTCCCTCTGACGTAAACCATTATGAATCACATCCGTTGGAGCACCTAAACCTGCTAGACCACCAGGCGTCTATCTGATTATTTGTTTGCCATCTGGCGTAGTAAATGGCTTCTTCGGCTACATGAAACCATTTCGTTCGTCACTTAGTGTAGAATAACCTAGGTAGCTTTGCATTAAATGAGTGGATGGTGGAACCCCTCACCATTCAGTAAAAATAGGTCACGCATCAATACACTCATCATTCAAGCCCCTGAAATTTTTTACTCAAACTCGCAGACCAAATGATCCACCTAAAACTGCACTTCATAATACCTGACGGATTTTGGAATCAGGACTCCAACTGATCTGAGTGGCATAGAGTGTATAAGGGACGGGGATCAATAGAACCAGGAATTAAATTGAGAGATCTGAAGTGAAAAGATGATATGAGGGATAGCCTATTGGGTAATGTAATCAGGAAGTAAATTACAGCTCATGATCGCAGCATTAGTACGATCTCGCGGAAAGCCGAAGTTTGCAGTACGGCAGAATCTACAAACTTTGCCATCACACCAAACATTCTCTGTGCTCGGGAATTCTTTATATGTGTGCTGGAGTCTGCAGAAGCCAAGCCATAACAAAGTTCTCACCAACACAGAGCTGCGCCACAGACACTGTAACTGACACGGCAGATTACCCGGCTCTCCAGGGCCTGAGGCTTGAGAGATTCCCTGACTTGGCGGTGGGCGGGCTGGAGGGATGTGCGGGATTATATGTGTAGTCAGAACTGACAAGGAATATGGAGCAAAGTGTTAAGTTCAAGTATTGTGAATTTAAAAAACAAAACAGAATAGGAATAATATGGAGCAAGATGTTACATAGGGTGGGTCTTAGGGATGGGAAAAAAGGACGAGGAATATGCAGCAAGATGTTTGTTAAAGATATGTATTGTGGGCTTTAGGCGTCACGGCACAGCAAAAAACAAGTGTGCCTTCTATGTGTCGGCATCAGGTAGAAAAATGTTATGGTACTTAGAAGAAAGCAAGGCGTGTCAGAGGTACGTGTTTATGGGTACAAAATGTGGCAGTGTGAAGTGTGTCTGAGGTATGTCGCTATGTGATACAGTGTAAGATGTGGCCGTGGGAGGTGTGGCAGTGTGTGATGATGTAGTGAGAAATGTGTGTGAGGTGGCAGATTGAAATGTGTAAGAAGTTAGTTGTGGTTGTGTGAGGTGTGGGCGTGCGAGATGTGCATGAGGTGTGGAGTGGCAGTGTTAAGTATGGCAGAAGTATCTCTAATGTACTGCACAGTGATCCATTCCCCAGCGACCCTTACATGTACCAGAAGCATTAGCCACCAAGTCACAAACAAACGAATGCATATGTAGCTAGGTAATTGATAGAAAACAAAATCAAATTAGATAAATTCCGATAAACCTCTTGCCCGCTACTGTCTGTAAATTTAAGCTTGTTTCCCGTCTCGAGCACTAAAGTTTATTTCCAGACACATGTAACGCTGCCTTCCTCTCGCTTGCATGTTGAGTCACCTGTTGATGAGGATTTAGATACATGGTTTCTCTTGTTTTTCTTGCATAGAAGTGTTAAAGGAAAAATAAATGAGAGGAGAGGAGAGGATCTGAGAGAGAGAGAGAGAGAGAGAGAGAGAGAGAGAGAGAGAGAGAGAG
>JAGKTI010025097.1:0-14110 GCA_018397915.1 Birgus latro
TTTACTACACATAAATTCGTACCAAATAAATGAAATAAATACGTAATTTAAAGTGGCTTCAATTAGTCAACCCTATCACAGGCCGTTTTCTTAGCCAGGTACCCTGAAAAAGAAGGAAAATGTAAGGTTGAGTGACACCTGTATCAACATTTTTTTACCCCAGGATCGCGATTTCACTTTGAATTTTCGATGTTTCTCACCAAAATCGAAGGTTTCAGCCAAAAAACAAAAAGTCGAAAATCGGTCGGGATCTGGGGGTAGGCTGGGTAAAAAACCGGTTGGGACTCGGCGGGTTAAAGGGACAACACAACACAGCACGACCTTGCTGTCTGGCTGCTAGTGGAGCACTGAGATTCTATCACTACGTACAGGCACATATGAGTCATTGCAGTGTTGTCAAGGTCTTACCTCAGGAGAGACACGTGACTGCTAGAACGCTTTAAAAATTGACGCAAATCGACCGAAAACTTATTTTTTGGTTAATTCTTTTCGCGTCTTCACACCACACCAATGTAACGCAAATTGCGGTCCCGAAAGGGTTCAAGCATGCTAAAGATAGGTATCCCTGGGGTGAGTTAGATAACTTGGTGTTGGCCTCAGCAAAATGTGTGTTATCAGCTATTGCCATTGAATTGATATATTTCTGTCTTTCATCCTTCTCTCTTCCTCCTTTTATATCCACTATACTCTTTTCATTAACCGTGCTTCACTTTGCTTTTCGTTTGAAAAAACTGCGATGGCTGCGTTGGTCGATTCTGGTGTACTCAGTGCCTCCTGCACAAGCTGACAGTTAGCTTTGTGTGCCAAGATGGCTGCCCAGTGTTTACATTCGCTGTGATTGTCTCCCATTTGTGTGTACAAAGCTATTGAAGCACCATTCCCATCGCCAAATAAATAAAGGGATAATTTTGTGTGTATGAAATACTGAAACTTGTGACTTGGAGTTCATTTCCGGCAAGGATGCAACCTCTGGTGGAAAGCATGGTGCTACTGATGGCACCAAGGGCAGCCTTGAAAAGTTAATGGTTTTGATATTTTAGGTTGTGACCTTTGGCCCCCTCCCTGTCCCCACTGAACATCTATATGATAGCTAAATTGTTATGTGATGTGCTTTCATGTGACATAACCCCATTGCATATAGAGGCATGACTGTATAAACAACTTACATGGTATTTTACTCCTAACAGGTTTAGTGTGCTATGGCTGTTCAACCTCCCAACACTGGCTACAACATGTCAGATAAGTAGCAACCATACACCACCAATGTTTCACCTGGGAAGACACTCTTCTCCTCTGAAATGCTACTTGGTACTCCGTTGCTAGAGGTAACTGCTAAAATACCTTCACTTCTAATTAACTCTCTTTATTTTAACTTAGTGTAAAGGTGGCATCCGTCCATCTTGAATGTTGAGCCATAACAAAAGATTAACTTACAAATATGGTGTACAAGTTTATAGGTTTAAAAATTTAGTTAGTGCCAACTTTAACATATGGATGTGAAACTATTTTGTGGCATGAAAATGAAAAGTCAAGAGTAAGAGCAGTGGAGATGAGACTGCTGAGGAATGTATGTGGAATACTGAGAGTGGATAGGTTACAAAATAATGTGATTCGTGAAAGATGTGGAGTGAGGAAGTCTGTGGACACTAGAATTGAAGAGAATGTACTGAGATGGTATGGTCATGTGGAGAGAATGGATAACAATAGAGTGGTGAAAAAGGTATATCTGGCACATGAGGCAAGAAAAAGAGCATGGAATAAAGTGAGAAGAAGGAAAAGTAAAACCTCAGTATAATGGACAACTTCAATTGATCGGAATTCGCTTTTATCGAACTTGAGGGGCTACCAGACTAAATCCCTATATATCAGAAAAAGTCCGATAAAGCCAGAAGCAGTCTGGACTGCCTGACCACTTCAGCTCTGTTCACCACATTAAGATAAATAAAAGACATGTTTATCGGTATACAGTACAGTATTATTATATACATTATACCATTGGATTAATGTAGTGAACTTATAACACAGTACAGTACCGCAGTGGTAGTCAAAACAGTTTAAAAATCAGTCATGTGATCTGGACTAATGTCTGATGTATCGGAAAAAGTCCAGATTAGCGGGAGAAGTCCGGATGTCGCTTTTATCGGAATTTTGCATTTTTTGGAATGGTTTGGGCCCCAATTAGTCTGTTATAGTGAGGTCTAACTGTATAGTGAAAGGGCTTGGGAGGAGTACAAGCAGATAAGAAATATGTAAGAATTTGTAAGGGTGCAGAGAGAAGAAGAAAGAAAGTATGAAAAAAGATATTGTAACTAAATGTAAAAAAGAGGCGAAACTATTTTATAGGTTTGTAAATAAATAGTAAAACGAACGTTAAGGACAGTATAATACGATTGAGGGACGGAGATGAAACTTACAAAAGAAAAGAAGAATTGTATGCAGTAATGAACAAGCTACGGTCAGTATGTGTGTTGGAAGAGGATTTTAGGGAACCTGAAATGGAACCCAGGATGATGGGAATGGCAGAAATTACAGTTGACGTGAATTAGGTGCTACAGCTGATGAGGGATTTGGATGTGAGAAAAGCACTGGAACCAGATGTTTGGCTGGTTGGATCCTGAAGGAATGTGCAGACCAGTTAGTGTGGCCTGTTTATGTCATCATCAAGACCTCACTGGAAAATGGACAGTTACCTAAAGATTGGAAAAACAAGTATTGTGCCAATCTTCGAGGGAGGAGACAGGGAAGATCCACTCAATTATAGACCAGTATCACTTACTAGTATTGTTTGTAAAATCTGTGAGAAAATTATTAGAAAAAGATGGATAGAGCATTTAGAAGAAAACAAAGTGATAACACCAAGACAGTTTAGTTTTAGGGAAGGAAGATCATGTGGTACTAAGCTATTAAGTTTCTACAGTAGGGTAATGGTAATAAATGTCATACAAGAGAGAGATGGATGGGCAGATAAAGCATTTGACAGGATGCCCTATAGGAGACTGCTGTGGAAGTTGAAAACTTTTGGAGGGGTGCATGGGAAACTATTAAAGTGGATGGGAGATTATTTGATAGGAAGGCAGATGAGAACAGTTAAAAGAGGCAAGGTTTCACAATGGAGAAATGTGACTAGTGGAGTACCCCAGGGCTCTGTTTCTGATATATGTAAATTATTTGCCAGAGGGTTTGAACAGTTACATGAATATGTTCGCAGATGATGCTAAAATCACGAAATATATTAAATGTAATGATAGTTGTAAGTAACTGCAAGAGGACTTGGACAAACTTCACAGTTGGAGCCAGGCTTGGGAAATGGATTTTAGTGCCAAGAAGTGTCGTGTATTAGAAATGGGAATGCGTGAAAAAAGACCACACTAGACATATAGCAATGAAATAATTAGTAAAAGAAAAGATGAAAAAGACTTGGGACTGATTATTCAGGATGATTTGTCACCAGAAAAGCATATAAACAGATTCATCGGGGAAACTCATGGATTACGACCAACATGAGAATGGCTTTTATTTAGCTCTATAGACGAGGAAATGCTGAGGGATTTGATAGTGACCATGATTAGACCAAGACTAGAGTATGCGGCTGTGGTGTGGTTACCTCATTTGAAGAAGCATGTTGATAAACTAGAGAAGGTTCAACAAATGGCAACAAGGATGATACCATGCTTAAGGGAACTGACCTATGAGGAGAGATTGGAAAAACTGAAGTTACCATCATTGCACGAGAGAAGGGAAAGTGGTGACTTGATCACAATATTTAGAAATGTAAGAGAATTGGAAAGGGTGGATAGAGAGGATCTTTTTGTGTTGGATGATGGAAGAACATGACTACAAGTTGAGGAAAAGTAGATGTCTTAATGATCTTAAAAGTTTCAGTTTCTCGGATAAAAGCATAAGTATTTGGAATGACTTAGACGAAGAGGTGGTGTAGGCGAAAAACATTCATGTGTTTCAAACTAGCCTAGATAAATGTAGATATGGAGACAGGACAACATGAGCTTAGCTCAATTCTTGTATACTACAGATAGGTAAATACACACACACACACACACACACACACACACAGTGACGAACAAGAAAGAGAAGTTACAGAATTAAAGGTGAGTAACGAATCTGCCTCAAATGAAATAAAACAGCTCAAGAGGGAGAGTGAGAGATTGGAAGAAGAAACGGACAGAATGAAAAGTAAACTAGATGAGTATGAATCAAAATCAAGGATGCAAGCTGAGCACATTAAGGAAATCATGGAACAAGGTAAGGGGTGGAAGAAAATTCAGGAGGAAGGAAATGTAAATTTGAAAGAGACTATAGAACAACAAAGCAAGGAAAAGGTGGAGAAGGAAGTGGTTAGGGTACTGAAAATTAGAGAATCTTTAGTCAGGGATGTAGCAGATAAGAAAAAATGTGTAATAATTTCAGGAGTAAAAGAAAAATGTATGACATTAAGATCAGAAAGAGAAAGAGAAGAACGGAATAAGGTTAAAGAGACAATATCAATAGTTATGGAGGGTAACAACAAAGCTCAAGAAGCGATTGAAGAAGTGTTTAGGTTAGGAAAGTACGTAGAAGGAGGGGCAAGGCCATTAAGTCCCAGGTGAGGGTAAATGAAATCATAAACAGAACATGGAAATTATCATACAAAGAGGGGTGCAAAAATGTTTGGATAAGGAGAGATGTAAATGAGGAAGAAAGAGCTAAAATAAAGGAGTTACTGAAGCAAAGGCAAAAAAAAAAAAAACAGAATGGAGGAAGAGAAGGCAGTGTTTTATTGGAGAGTTATGGATCAGAAATTGAGGAAGTGGTACTGACAGAGAGAAGGAGAGAAGAGGGTATAAAAACAAGAAAAGTTTGAAAGTGGTGTATACTAATCCTGATGGTTTAATATCGGCAAGGTTAGAAATCAACGATTTCTTGAGGGTACATGAACCTGATGTTACCTGCTTTGTAGAAACCAAATTAAGAGAAGATACTGATATCCATATGGGAGATGGTAATTATAAACTGCGGAGAAGAGACAGAGAAGAAAGAGCGGGAGGAGGAGTGATGATAGCAGTGAAGAACAACATAAATGTAGATATGGTGGAAATAGTAGAGGGTAGGACTGAAGTGATAAACATGAAATTAGAAACTGGAGAGAATGGTAAGAGAGATATGGCAGTAGTATATGTTTCCCCTAAGACAAGAACATGGAATGATGGTGAATACCAGATGTTGTCAGACATGGTTAGTTATGTACAGAAAGTGATTGTGAAAAGCAACAATATAATTCTATCTATCTGTTTATCTATTGCCAGACGCCTCAATCCCGCACAGGGTGGCCACAAATAAATCACCTCCATGTCACTCTGTCCCCCGCCATTTCACTACCACGCTCCCAACTCACAGCCCCCTCTCTCATATACCTCTCCACTCCATCCCTTCATCTCATCCTCGGCCTCCCCCTCCCTCTCGCCCCCTTCACCTCACTCACATACACTCTCCTTGTCAGTCTTTCACTCTCCATCCTCTCCACATGCCCAAACCACCGTAACGTGTTTCTCCTAACGCTTCCCATCACGTCCTCAACCACACCACAACACTCCTTCACTTCCTCATTTGTTAGTCTGTCTCTTCATAAGACTCCACATGCTCCTCTCAAATAACTCATTTCCACTGCTCTCATTCTTGACTTCTGTCCTCCCAACAGGGTCCAAGCTTCACTTCCATATGTCAGAGTTGGTATCACAATACTGTCATGTAACAACTTTTTCACTTCCATGCTCACCTCTCTGTTTCTTATCATTGCTTTCAACGAACCAGCAACCTTCCTTCCCTGCTGCACCCTTTCTAGCACTGCCCAAGTACTTAAATTCACTCACATTCTCCATATCCTTCCCATCCAATCTCACTGTACATTCACTGGCTTCACTTCTCTCGAAGACCATCACTTTACTCTTCCCTACATTCACCTTTAGATTCCATTTCTTACACACTCTCCCAAACTCACCTACCAAGCCTTGCAGCTCCCCTTCATCTTTGCTCAACAACACAGTATCATCTGCAAACAACAGTACAGGGAGTTTCCAAACACTGCCCTCTCTCACTAGGGCCGCTCCAACATCCACTGCCCGACCTTGTATCTCTTTTATAACCCCATCCATGTACAGATTGAACAACCATGGAGACATGACACATCCTTGTTTCAATCCAACCTTCAAATGGAAAGATTCACTCAGTTTGCCATCCACACGCACTGCAGCCTTAGCACCCTCATACATACTTTTCACTGCCTTCAACAACTTCCCATCCACTCCATATATTCGTAATACCTTCCACAAACCTTGTCTATCCACCCTGTCATATGCTTTCTCCAGATCGATGAAGGCTGCATACAACTTCTTGCCCTTCTCTAGAAACTTTTCCACTAAGGATCTAAGAATGAATATCTGGCCTACACAACCTCTTCCATTCCTAAAACCTCCTTGTTCTTCTCCAACTAATTCCTCAGTAATTTCCCTAACTCTGTCAATAAGTATCCAATTCTAATGGTTGATTTTAATTGTGAAGAGGTGAACTGGGAGGAATGAGACTCAGGAGGCAGTGAAGATTTGTGGATTCGTGGGGCACTATATTGTTAAATATAGCAATGAATAATGTAATGACGCAGTGGATCAAAGAAGAGACACGATTCCAAGGTGATGACACATCAGCAAGATTAGATTTACTGCTAACCAAAGACCCCCCCCCTTTTTTTTTTAATAATAATAATAATAATAACAACAGAGGAAGGAAAGAAGTAAATGAATGAAAAAAAAAATCCATACACCAGATCACTGGTATCTTCCATTCAGGAAATATCTGTAACAGTTGGACTTGAACAGCTGTAGGTTGAAGTTTGGAGGGAAACAACTCTGGGAAAGCGAGTTCCAGAGAGATGCAGTTCGGGGAATAAAAGAATTCTGATAGGCGGAAGTTCTGCAATATGGCTATGTGACATTCCAGTCATGAGCACTGCTAAATGCCCGTGTAGCATGAGGGAAGGCATGGAGAGGTGGCACAATGGACTCAACTTCGTCTGAGCATTTGCCATAAAAATATCTGTAAAATAAAATGCAAGGGAGGCAACATTCCTTCCTACTCTTAGGGGAGGTAAATTATTTGTAATAGCAGGGTTATTAATAATTCCAACAGCTTTCTTCTGAATTTTGTCTAGTTGTTTTAATGCAACCTTTCCACATCCATTCCACAAGGGTGAGCAATATTCAAGCTGAGAGCGCACATGACTCTTGTAAATTAAAGCTATCTGCTTGTCAGTGAAGAAGCTACGGACTCTGTATAATAATCCAAGTTTCTTTGAGGCAGTTTTAGCAAATGATCTGACATGAGAGGTCCAGCTGAGGGCACTGTTAAGTGAGTCGCCGAGAATTTCAATACTTTTGGAGACAGGAATATTAGTAGCATTGAAGGTAATATGTGAATCAGGAAATATCTGTCTGTTAGTAAATTCTCTATATTTGGTTTTACTAGCATTAAATGAGACATGATTCTTTTGTCCCTATTCACTGATCATAGATAAGTCTTGATTTATGGAGATGGCTGTGCTGAGTTGAGAATTAGAGATATCAGACTTTGTAAATGGGTGTCTGAGTGTGAATGAACTGTGAAGTGTTGAGTCATTTGCATATGAATGGATGGGATTGAGGGTGACAGATAAAAGATCATTAACCCTTAAACCACAGGGTTGTCGGAGGCGCGCCATGCCCATCCCTCGGGGATATTCGTGCTCCGACTGACTTTTTAAAAATATTTACCAAAAATCAGTTATTAGTCATAGAATATTATAATTAAATATGCACTTGGCACATACCTTCAGCTTTCTACTGGGATGTTTTTTTTAGCACTCGCCGACTACTGGAGGACTTGTGGAGACTTCTGAAGTTGGGTAACTAAGTCTCCACTTTACACTTCTTGACATCTCGTAATATGAATACCACTGCCTAATATCAACTCTAGAAACACTATTCAATGATTTCCAAGTAGTTTGGAATCCATACTAAAAAAAAAAAAAAAATGCTGCAAAAGCAATGTAAAATACGAGCGCGTACGAGCCTCCCACTCGCGCTAATTCGCCGCTGGTATTCTGTCACTTCTTATTCATATACACACTCACACCTTATTATTTCTAGTACTTTACTACACTTATGTATATCTACAGTCCTTTACCACTTCCCACATGAGGTTTAGTAGGGGTAGAGGTCACAGGGCCTTTTATAATAGGCGCAAAAGGGGCAGAAATGGAGGGATGCGACTGCGACGTGATTTCACCATGAAGGACGGCAGTGAACTGACTGCACAATACGTATCTTGGTATCCAAGAGTTGAAAATGTCAGCTGCTAATGTACAATATGACCTTACTATAACGGACTTCAGTACACCGGAAATTGCATTTTTCGGAGTCAGGGAGCCGACTGGAATTATTTCTTATATATCAGAAAAACTCCGAAAAAGCTAGAAGTGGTCCAGACTGCCTAACCTCACGGCTGGGTGGCCATATTGTCGGCGCGGTTTGTGTGTTCGTGTGTTGGTTGGCAGTGGGCTGGCTGCGTAGCTGTTGTTCTAAGTGTACATACAGTACAGTATTTGAAGTGTTTATAATTAAGTTATACCCATAATGTTCTTTCTAGGTGCTAAAAAATTAGGAATGGGGTCTGCATTAATATTAAGACATCAAGCTTTAATCACACGGCAAACGATGTGTGTGTGTCCGTGCTTCGGTTCGTGGTGAGCTGGCGACGTAACTATTTTTCCTCCACATCATTTGCCCCTAATGTCATTTTCCCTAAGTCCCTGATATACTGCTCGACGGTGACGAGTGATAAGTGAAATACTGTATACAGACAGAGTGACCGTATTTGTAAGATTGTAAAAATTAAGGTGTATAAAGTGTACAATACAATATCTGAAAAATTCTTAAAATTAAGTACACCACACAGTACACACACAGTACATACAGTACAGTATTTGAAATGTTTGTAATTAAGTTATACCCATAATGTTTTTTCTAAATTCTAAAAAATTAGAAAAGGGGTCTGCATTAAGACATCAAGCTTTAATCACACGGCGAGCGGTGTGTGTGTGTGTGTTCATGGTGAGCTGGCAACGTAACTATTTCTCCTCCACATCATTTCCCCCCACGTCATTTTCCCTAAGTCCCTGTTATACTGCTCGGCGGTGACGAGTGATAAGTGAAATATACAGACAGAGTGATCATATTTGTTTGTCTATCTATGTATTGCCAGACTCCTCAATCCCACACAGGGTGGCCACAAACAAATCGCCTCCAGGTCGCTGTCCCCCGCCATTTCACTACCCTGCTCCCAACTCACAGCCCCCTCTCTCTTATATCTCTCCACTCCATCCCTCCATCTCATCCTCGGCCTCCCCCTCCCTCTTGCCCCCTCCACCTCGCTCACATACACTCTCCTCGTCAGTCTTTCACTCTCCATCCTCTCCTAACGCTTCCCATCACGTCCTCAACCACACCACAACGCTCCTTCACTTCCTCATTTGTTAGTCTGTCTCTCCACGTGACCGCACATGCTCCTATCAAATAACTCATTTCCACTGCTCCCACTCTTGACCTGTCCTTCCAACAGGGTCCAAGTTCACTTCCATATGTTAGAGTTGGTATCACAATACTGTCATGTAACAACTTTTTCACTTCCATGCTCACCTCCCTGTTTCTTATCACTGCTTTCAATGAACCAGCAACCTTCCTTCCCTGCTGCACCCTTTCGAGCACTTCACCCTCCAGACTTCCATCCTTACTCATCACACTACCCAGGTACTTAAATGCACTCACATTCTCTATATCCTTCCCATCCAATCTCACTGTACATTCACTGGCTTCTCTTCTCTCGAAGACCATCACTTTACTCTCCCCTACATTCACTTTTAGATTCCGTTTCTTACACACTCTCCCAAACTCATCTACCAAGCCTTGTAAAATTGTAAAAATTAAGGTGTATAAAGTGTACTTTAAAAATGCTTAAAATTAAGTACACCACACATGTACACACACTCACGGTACAGGCTACACCTCCAATTCCCATCCACAATTCAGCTCTTGTCAGTGAAGACAATTGGGACAGTGATTCACTGTTCCTTGATGATGACCCTGAAGATAATGGGAAATGATTTTGAAGGATTTGCTCTGAAAGACCCTTCATCAGGTGCTGAATGATGATAACACCAGGCAAGGTGGGGGTGCAGAGATAGCCATAGAAGTGTGAATGGTTACGTAAGAATTTTTTATTTTTTTAATGATTTTTATTGTGTCCAAGCCTTGCTTAAATTTTACTGTCATGCGGTAAATTATTTATAGTGGAATTTGAGGAAAAAATAAGAGGCAAATGAGATATTACCACGAGTCAAAATGGACTGGTGCAGATGAAGCAGGATGGTGGACATGATGCTTTTAATAAGCGAAAATATCTTATTTTGTGTGTTATGTATGGCCATTATCGAGTCAAAACCTTGCTAAAACTATACTGTGTAATGCAGCGAATTATTTTTAGTGGAATTTTTGAAAAGTTAAGAAGCAGAAGGGATAGAAGGAACTGGTGGGGTGATGCAAGATGGTGGCTATGAAACTTCATGTATGAAAAATATCTTCTTGTGAGTGTTACAGTGGCCTTTATCGAGTATAAACCTTACAAAACTGTACTATGTTATGCAATAAATTATTTATAGTGGCATTTTAGAAAAATTAAGAGCCAAATGAGTTAATGCCCCAATTTAGAAGGAAATGGTGGAATGAAGTAGGATTGTGGCCATGACTCTTTTCATGTATGAAAATATCCTATAAGGGGGAAATCCCTATGTCGCTTGTTTCGGAATATTGTGTTTTTCGCAATGACTTTGGCCCCAATTAGTCCGTTCTAGTTAGGTTTTACTGTATATGCTAAGAAATAAGTTGTAGGAAATCTAGACAATACGTAATAAATTAGGTAGTTCCAGGTGAATATAAATATCACTCAGGCTTCTCTCTTCCTTTCTTATATACATTTATATTACGAGAGTAGCTCATACGGCATATTTCACGGGAAAACAAAGCAGGGGTAATTAGCGAACGAGTGCAGGTTGGATTAGCCAGGTGTATGGCACTATCAGTTACCTTATTTTTATATATATATATATTATTTTGTATAAGAATTGGGCATAGGGCTCATTTCAGTGGATGAAAACAGTGGAAAAATCCGGGGAGGATTTACTTAACGCAGAGCGGCTGAGCAGACGACACGAGAGGGTAATGGAGGGGAGGTAGGGAGGGGAGTCTAGAATGGAGGAAAATGGCAAAATTGTCAACAATGGATGGGAGTACTGATGACATTAGCAGCTCTGACTATTGTTGGACATTGGCAGTGCTGATAGATGATACAAGTCACCACCTGAGAGCCAGGCGAATAAAACAAAACACGGAGTCACAGAAGTGACTCCCTGCGGTATGATCCTTTGCACCCGACCGTCACGAAAGTGATGACCCGTGGTTTAGGGGTTAATATGAACCAGGAACAGGGTTGGTCCCGGAACTGATCCCTGTGGCACGCCGGCGTTAATTGAGTGGAAATTGGAATGTACATCATCAACTTTTATTCTTATTTTTCTGTTGCTGAGATATGAGGCAAGCAGGGGAACAAAAGACGTTAGTCCATAGCAAGGGAGTTTGGACAGCAGGGAACAATGCCATACTTTGTCGAAAGCCTTAGAAATATCAAGGGCTACTGCGTGAGTTTCTCCATATAGGTCGACTGATTGATGGATGGTATGAGTCAGGAGATTGAGTATGTCAATGGTGGCTCTTTCGTGGCGAAAACCGTATTGTTTGTCGCAGAGTAAGTTGTTGGATTCAAGGTGTTTAACTTTGTGCTTATTGATTAAAATTTCAAATACTTTACCAAGAGAAGATGTGACAGCTATTGGTCTGTAATCAAGAGGGGTCAGAGGAACTTCCTTTCTTTGGAATTGGGTGGATATTAGCTTCATTCCATGAATTAGGGAATGAAGAAGTACATATGCATAGTCTGAATAGTTTAGCAAGAACAGGTGCGAGTTCTGGGGAACACTTTTTCAAAACAATTGGAGGAATTCCATCTGGTCCTGGAGCTTTGTTGGTAGGTAAATTGTCTGGGATGGATTTTACATATCTTGTCTATTTTAAGTGGAACAATTTCGGGAGAGTCAAGTTCTAGTACTGGGACGTTCTGGCTGACTTCCTTTAAGGTAGAATTTCTGGCAAATGTACTGGCAAAGATATTTGCTTTCCTATGTGGGTTATTTGTAATGTTGCCATCTGAAGACTTTAGTGGGGGAATGGATGATGACTTGTTAAAGTTATAATTGAAAGAATTAAGAGTTGACCAGAATATTCTATTGTCATTAGGGTTGTTAAGTAGTTTTGATGCTTGATTATGAAGAAAATCTGATTTAGTGAGCTTTATTACAGCTTTTGCATGGTTTCCAGCAGTTTTAAATTGACGAGTGATTCAGATGTTTTTGATTTTAAGTAAGTGTTATATGCTAATGACTTTTGGGCTGTTGCTCTTGCACAGTTGTTATCAATCCATTTTGGAGAGTTCGGTCTTTTAGTGAACTGTTGACTTGGTATGAACAAATCCATACCAGCTAGTATTAAATCACTAATATGGGACTGGGTAGAATTGGCATCACTAGGGAAGAAAGACTGCCATGGAATGTCAGCAAGATAATATCTAAATCTATCTCACTTTGCCCTATCAAAGTGCCAACGGGTCACCCTGACAGGTTCAAAACGGGGAGGTTTGGGGTGGCTAACTAATGAAGCTTTAATGAGATTGTGGTCAGAGGATCCAAGTGGTGACAGTACCTCTATCGTGTATTGGTCTGGATTATTTATCAGGAATAGATGGTCGGGATTATTTGGTATTCTGGTTGGTTGCTTTACCAGCTGCATGAGATTAAACGATTCTGCAAACAGCTCGCACTCTAGACCTGCATCGTCAGTCCTGACAGAATGCAATAACCATTCAACATTATGTACATTAAAATAACCCAAAATGGTAATTTCAGTACTAAGCGCATGGTTGAGGTTACTCAACTGTGTGGATATTGAGTCAAATACACTGGGTTCTGACGAGACATTGGGGGAGGGATAGACTACACAGATATGTTTGATAATATTTAGATAATTAAGTTTGTACAATGAGTAATCAAAATTGGATGAAGTGAAATTAAGTTAGTATCAACTGCATATTGAGATTTGATATAACAACCTGACATAATTGAATAGATATCTGTGTCCTATACGAAAAGTGATCATGTGGTTGAGGTTACTCAGCTGTGTGGATATTAAGTCAAATACACTGGGTTCTGACGAGACATTGGGGGAGGGATAGACTATACAGATATATTTGATAATATTTAGATAATTTAGTTTGTACAATGAGTAATCAAAATTGGATGAAGTGAAATTTAAGATAGTATCAACTGCATATTGAGATTTGATATAACAGCCTGACGTAATTGAATCTTTGAAATATCTGTGTCCTATAGGAAAAAGTGATCATGTGGTCATTGAGTTCCAGATAATAATAGGGAACGTGGTGCCAAGAAACGAGCCTTATAGGCAGGGAAGATATAACTTTGGGAAAGCAAACTTTGCAGAATTGAGAAAATTTATAGAAAATGTGGATTGGAGAAAATTCAGAGAAACAAGAGAGATACAGAGGAAGTGGGATATCTTTCTAGACCTCTATAATAAGTGCCAAGAGTAAGAGGGATGAAAACAGGAAAAAGGAATGGTTTAATAGAAGGTGTATGATAGCAAAAAAAGCGAGGGACATGTCTTGGAACAAATGGAGAAAGAAAGGTAAGAACAGAACAAAGAAAGAATATAAAAGAACTACAAATGAATATACAGTAAACTCTTGATAAGCCGAACTTTTAGAAGCCGGAATCTTCAGTTAGCCGAACTCAGGCCGAGGCCATGTATGAAAGTAGGCCGAAATGCAAAAGTAGGGGGAGAAATGGCGCCAAGCGGCCTTGTGGCGCCAGTCTGCTGCTTGCTTTTGGAGACGGTAGTTGCAC
>JAGKTI010025098.1:0-14110 GCA_018397915.1 Birgus latro
TCCATCTCTCCTTTTGAATGTTCAGCATCAGCCAACAACTAATTAACACTAGAATATGGTGCTACGTACGAAATAGTGACGTGGAAAGGGTGAGGAACAGTAACATTGTCTATTTCTGCCACTGAGTTACGTGGAATAAGTTGCCAAAGGACTGGAATCTGAGCCAGGTTAAGGTAAAAAGGGTATAGTGAAACAGGATTCCAAACACAATATTGAAAACCCTCGACAGCAATTATGTTTCTTATTTGCAATTTATTTTTGTTAACCCCACATGGCTTTATTCAGCTTTCGAGAGGCCACCAGAAGTGAAGAGGTTAATCATTTTATTATAATCGATTTGTTTTCACCGGACATGGATCCCTAACCGCTTTTAGCTCAGTTGATGGTCGGGTGGTGTCAAACAGGATGATAAATTTAACTAATACCTCACTCCTATCTCTTTAAAAAAGGATGATCTTATTTCACGCTTCCACGATTTACATTTCAAGATACGAAGGTGATCCAGGTTCGTCACTGGAAAAGAAACTGACAACAGTACATTCAGCATCAACACTCCTGTCGTCTCTCCTCTCTCCACTAACTTTGAAAATCAATGTGGTAAATACGCAGCAATCAGCACCGATGACACTGATCTGTGGCAAAAATGAAGTCAACAATGTGCGATGCTGCAGATACACCACACTCATTCCTGAAGTCCACGGAAAGGAAAACAGGAGATTTGACGGGCATTTGATGTTGACTGTATGTTTTCAGTAGCATTTAGTGCAGATTGGAAACACTGTAATGGAATTATTGACAGGAAGTGTACAATGTAAGATACTTTGTCACTAAAAAGTTTTAAAGTTTCCGCAGGGAATAGGAGAAACTAGACACTATTTTGAATTATATTTGTCTTTTTCGCTGTATATTTCTCTATAAATTTCAGATTTTTTTTTTTTTTATTGATATTAGGCTTATTATTCAGGCTGGCTGTACCCAGTTTTCTGTACCACAAATCGTAACCTTTCCTGGCCTGGTATTGTATGCAAAAACCAAAAGCATTTTCCACCCAACATAACAATACTTGTGGAAAAGCATGGTGCAGAGATTGTACTCCATTTCTTCTCCTTTGTTCCAGTTTATAATTGTTGTAAAACCTGTTAGCTTGATCTTGGCCTCTTTATTTTTTATCATCTTCCAGCGGAATGGACAAGTTTGGCTGGCTTTTACCTTTTAGTTCATTTGCGCTGAATATTGTACTTAAATATATGTACAAGTATACATACATATACTGTGTACAGATAGGTAAATACATAGATATACAAATCGATATGTTGGGGAGAGAGAGAGAGAGAGAGAGAGAGAGAGAGAGAGAGAGAGAGAGAGAATGTGGACGTAATACCCATTGTTACAAGATTTTCAGGTCGGGCTGGTGTGGTGGGGTGCGTTTATAGCAGGAATGGTCAGTCCTGTCCTCCCTGCACCACCGTTACTACGCATACACCATGGTGCTGTGAGTGTTTTGTTTTGCCACGTAATCTATATATACCTTTGTACACTCATGAGACATAGGGTCGTATTCTAAGTAACTTGGAAGAAGTCGTAATACATCTCCCTTGGCGATTTATTCCCTACATTTTAATTCAATGCTCTCTTCTGTTTCATAAATGCAAGTTATCTCGATATCAAAATGATGTAAATAACGGAGAAGAGAGTACTGAGAAGCAATAGGGAAACTAAATCGTTAGGAAGAGGTGCTACGATGTCTTCCATGCCACACAGAAAACGGGCTATAGTTTCCTTACCTTCAACTTGTAGAATTAGATATCATATTGACAGCCTTCTCTGTAACAAGCAGCCTGGAAAGGACCATTAGATCTGTTGCTGTTTGCTCTCAGTGTTTTAGCTCTTATGGAACAGAAAGTAAGTCCATCCATCCTCCAGCCCTTCCTTACCCCATCGGGAGCATCGGAGTCCGGGGTTAGGCTACTCAGTCCCGACATTTAAGTCAAGGGTGATTAGCCTCAGCTGCCCCTGCGTGGCATTACGTAAGCAATAAACCTCAACCACTCCTCAAATGGAAATACCTTACAGGCTCCATCAGAGTGGAGAGCTTTAACCCACTAGACCACACGGAGTCGTTTGGTAATATGGTTCCCTCCCAACATGTTAGTGGTTTCCTGGGTTTTATGAAACCATTTGTCTTGTCACTCAGTGTAGAGTCACTTGAGGGTAGCGCTACATCGAGTGAGTGGATGACGAGCGCCTTCACTAAATCAAACAGTCTGGAGTTAGCTGTAATAAGACGCCTGTGATTTCTCATGCTCTGAGGCGATGAATCACACATTCCGATTTTAGTATAGGAATTTCTTAATATCAGGTCTCCACATCATAGTCCAAAGACCTGGTGTATTTACTTAGTTTTTTTTCTTCTTCTTCAGCAACTACTACTACTACTACTACTACTACTACTACTACTACTACTGCTACTTTTATTACTACTACTGCTGCTGCTTCTGATGTGCTGCTGCTGCTACTACTACTTATTTGTAGTAGTAGTAGTAGTAGTAGCAGTAGTAGTTCTTTCATTATTACTTTTACTTAACACTTCAGTTTGGTGCCATTCTTGTATTTCTTCACAAAGTCACTTCAAAGCTGGTATAAGTGTTTATTGGGTAAATATCTCTCGACATTTATTACTTTCATTTTATTTAAAAATTATGCCCCTTAAAGGGTATATGAATCAAAGGTACAGTCACACAGTCACACGACTCCTGAGTTCATGTATTCTTGAATATTAATTTCTTATCATGGTTTTCCACAGAAGTATCGTATGTAAGTAGTGTGCTGTAGCTTTGAAGAATATCCTGCATTCGCGTAGGAATGTTGGCTTAATATCCTGTTACTTTGAAAAGATCATAATTATTTCAGGATAGACTTTACGACCTGCAGGGGTTAGAAATAGCCTAAATTCACTCTCTCAGCGATGGACATCCCCTCCACCCCTAAACTGAATGAAACTGCCCGAGAACAGCAAAAACAATCAGTACACATTCCACAAACGGACAGTTGTAAGCCTCATAATCTTTTCCATCCTCATATCAAAGTTCGGTATGAGTAGGATGTGGGATTATGTTACGGTAAATATCTTACTATATGCGTGTATATATCATAGTATCTCCTACACCCTCCTCCCACTCTCCATAATATCAGAATAAGAGGTTGACTTGGTTGTGGCACTGTTATACTGTATGCTACAAACCTCACTGTCCTTCATACATCTTCCTACTCACATCCTTTTCGTCCTCAGAATCCACCAGGTTGTGAATGTGGTATTGCTGCTAGTACACTATGTATATCTCACTATACCTCACACATCATCATGCTCAAATCCTTTTCGGCCTCAGAATGCAGGATATATATGGACTTGGCAATATTACACTGTATACGCGCAGTTACACCGCACACATCCTCCTACTCACATCCTGTCCTCCTCAGTGTGCAGTAGGGTATAATAGGGATGGGGCATTAGTATAATCCACACAATGTGGTTCACATCCTTTTCTTCCTCTGATTATTGCAGGATATATGGCACTGTTATACTGTACATATGTTGCTACATCTTACACACCCTTCTGTTCATGTTCTTCTCGTCCCCAGAATGAAGCAAGCTATGAGAAGGGTGTGACATTACTACACTGAACATATCTTACTGCACCTCACAAGTCCTGCTACCCACATCCTTTTCGTCCTCGGGGTGCGGCAGGATACTAATGGCGTGTGACTTTATTACGCTTTAAGTGCCTCGCTACACTTCACACGTCCCCTTACTTACATTCTTTTCGTCCTCAGAGTACACCAGAATATGAATGGGGTGTGGCATTGCTACTGAAGGCTGTGAAGGATGACGGCGAGCTTGGACAGTGCGCTCTGGCCATTACTACTGACAACAAGCATCTCACAGCTGTTGACAAGTTTATAAAACTGGCCCAGGTGTGTGTGTGTGTGTGTGTGTGTGTGTGTGTGTGTGTGTGAGAGAGAGAGAGAGAAAGAGAGAGGATCAAACTGAAAAAAAACATGGATCTGATAAATCCCCCCCCCCTCTTTTTTCACCAAGCAATAGAACAAAAGCTATGCTCAAAAAATTTCTCCTCGTTTCTTCCTGCAGGTGGAGGACAATAACAGCAGCAACAGTCATGCCCTCCCCGTGTCCCTCTTTCTGTTTCTCAATACATCAATGTCTTCGTACAGCCTACCTTTTAAGGTAAGGATTCTGACGTCTGTCTTCAGAAATCCAGGGGTAGAATTCTTAACTATATGTGATCGACTTCCTGTCTTATTTTTTTTCTTTTATTGAAGGAAGACTTGGAGACACGGAATTATTTTAGCTTTTCCCATGTCACTGCTCTTCCTCCATAAAACATCTATAACCAGCGATTAATTTAACTCGACAAAGATTTGTTTTACCGGGAAGAAGAATGGATATTTGGGATTTTCTACACATTCCCTTTTCCTTCCTGCAAAAGTAAATCTTTAGTTACGGTGGGAGCTGATCGTGTGCTTGTGAATCCAGTCACACGCCCATATTGGCTGCATGACACGTAATGTCAACACCTGCACCCGCGTTATTCAAACTGAGTACTTAAAGGTGTAGGCAAATCCCTAATCTGTGACGCTTTATTTTCAAGTATTTCAAAATAGAAAATGGTCTGACTACATTTCACTTTATACAACACAACCAGAAAGGCCACACTGCTTTTATTTTGCATCTTTCGATGTACCTTGAGATGGTTTGGCCGTGTGTAGAGAATGGAGAATGACAGATTGCCAAGGAGAGTATGTGAGCAAGGCAGAGAGAGGAGTGGAAGGAAGCAGCCGAGGGTGAGACTGAGGGACAGGATGGAGAGGTATATGAATGAAGGGGGTATGGGTTGGCGGAAGAGTAGCCTGTTGGCAGAAGCGATCCCTTCATGCATTAAGGCATCTGGCCATAGATAGGTAGATAGACAGACGAACAGATAGATGGAACTTGCCTTACTCTTCGTGCGATCACAAGTTTAACACCTTCACTTTGATGAGCATTTATTAATTTATTACCTCTCGACGACTTTCACCTAAGGACAAACTTTTTAAACTGAAGGGGTTAGAAGTGCCCTACTCTTTTAGAAATGCTTCCTTGGTTGGGTAAAATTTGCCTGGTGGTAGCAGTAATAAGCTATGAAAATATTACTAATTACAAACAAGTTTCCCATATAATCCTTTCATTCATTTCCTTCTCTAAGTTTTCCATTTTCTTCACCTCATATCTTTTGGATACACTAAAACATATAAGTACGGTGATGTCTTTTTGTAATCTGATCTTGTTACCACTAGACAGTTTTATTACTTTATAAAGAGAATTTTCGAAGTGGAGGAGTTAGACGTATCTCATAAAACACCTTGACTACCAGGGATTTCTACAGTGACCCCCTCCCCCCCAAAAAAAAAAAACTATACAGTATTTGCTTCCTTAGATCAGCTTCTACCAAACTTCAGCCCAGTGCAGTTCATGTTCACTGGTATTTTTAAGTGAATGGAGGTCACCAGTACCTTTGTGTATGGGATTTTCTGAATTTAATTTGTTCTTCCTTCTTCTGTTCATCTTCGTAGAAAAAAAAATCTCAGTAGGAATAACGTACAGGTAGACATCTTGGGGTTGCATGGGTAATAACTGTCGATATAACTTTCAGAATGATGACGCATCTTTCAATTTCTTCTTCCGACCTTCTGATGAGTTATTTAGATGAACCCTCTCACTATGATGATATCCACTTATTTTATCTTCAACTTCCGCCCCCCCCCTCCTCCCTTTTTTTAATTAGGGAAAGCCTGTTGGTACTGACAAGGATACCCAAGGCCATATCTAGCCCCCATAGTTCGAATGGTCTCTCTAAATCTGGGGGTGTCGTGTTTCCTCGACCAGGCGCGCCCGCACACACAGGGGGTTGTTTGTTTCTTTGTTTGTTTGTTTGTGGGGGGGGGTAGGGAGAGAGAATATACTCGTACAGCTCAAACACTTAACTCCGATTTGAACCAAACACGGTGGAACGGTGACAGGCTGGACAAGTGTTTGATATCTTGTTATTGAGAGTAGTAGGTGAAACTTCAAGGAATGGTCGAGAGTGAAGCAACACTGAAGGGATTCCGTAATGAGACCAAGCAGGAAAAGGACACAGGAAAAGGACACAGTAATAGAGAAAGCCTCGACTTGACCATGTGATCCTGTCTGTGAACAAAATAACTAAAAATTTTGGTCTGATTTGGGCCACCCATGATGGAAGCGTTGAGAGTCAGACAGGTGGCTGACCGATTGTTTTTTTAGATCAATAGGTTAAAGGTCAAGGTCGCAAGGCAAACTCAGCTAAACCTTTTTTTTTTTTTTAAATCCGATTTAGACCAAATTTGATGCACGGTGTAAGGTAAGGCTAGTGTGAGAGATTCGATTTTAAGAACACTGAGGCAAAAATGAAGGTCCCAGGTAAAGTCAAAAATAATGTTAAGATCAGCTTAAACAGTTTCGTCCGATTTTGCCCAAACTTACTGGAAGGGTTGAGAGTAAGGGAAGGAAGATAGGATTCGATTTTAAAAGAAGTCAGCAAAGTTACAGGACAGGGTGAAAGTTCGACAACTGTGTGTCTGTGTGCGAACAAAAGATAAGCCCAGTTCTTCACTTATTTTAACCGAACTAGGTGGAAGGGCTGAGGGTCAGGTTAGGGGTTGCTCAAATTTTTTTCGGGAATATTGAGACGAGGTCACAAGGTAAGGTCAACTTAAACGGTTTTGATTAAGTTTGGATTAAAAATAGAAAGTGGGTTGATCAGGAGAAAATGAAGCAATTTCGATTTTGAGAACAATCGGTCAAAGAGTAAAGTCACAGGAAAAAATCTACTCCTCAGCACTTACACTGATTGTTTATCGTTCACTGTTTTTCAACTATAACTGTATTCTGTCCACAAAAATTGAATATAAAACTGTCAACCAATCGTCCTTAATCCTGAGCTGCAACCACGCATTGACACTAGACAACGGGCTCAAGAAGTGCAGTGGCAATGAGTGTCGTACTATTGCCTTATTCTGGCACAGAGAGAAGGATTATAAGCGACAAAAATGAAATCTCCCCAAGTTAAGGTGTATCAACTACAGAAGCTTTATTTTCTTACTTTTATTTCTTGCGCTAGTGAAAGATGCGGCAAGGACGAAGGCAAAAAATAACCGAACTCAGGCAATGATTGGCGGGACTATATAACATCTCATTTAGTATGAAGTTCTGGTATATTCCAAATGACAATTTGGTAATCGGGGAAAACCTTAAATCGATGTCGTCACGTTTGGACATTTATATTGGTTAATGTCAGACGATTTTATTCAGGAAGAAGTAACGATTGCTTGTCAGAGTTAAAACACGTTTCTAGTACTAATCTTCACACTGACCGTCATCGTGATGTTGTCAGGGTTGGGATGTTCCAATGGCCTTTACCATGTCTCAAGCAATTAAACACTTCAAATCCGGTGACGTGTATTGTTTTTGTAGTCTTGCAACCTTCAGATGATTTTCTTCAGCTTTAGTGAGACCTCTTGTAGTGGAGGGTTGGATGAAGATATATCTGACTTCTTCATTTGAAAAGTATTTCCAAAACTTTATAACAGTCAGGAGGTATCAAAAGCAAAATTGAAAGCTTATCATAGGATTGAATAGTTCATCTACGTCAGATCGTTTAATTCAGGCTAACTACTGACGATTGTATTGAATTTCATATGAACTCCCAGGAATGTCAGAGTTTATTACCAAACTTCTATCTTTTCACGTGTTTTTCGTCTCAAATTCCTTACAGGATGTTCTACAGTTGTCTTTTTATCCACTTCACGACTATGAGATATTTTTCTGGTTATTTCTTGTTGCTAGATGATAGTTTCATTCAGTTTAGGTGGCTTCGAGCTGGAAGTTTTAGATATAGCCTTTGGAACGCCTGCAGTACAAGAGAACTTTCCTACGTTAAATAAAATCGTCTGGAAATAACAAGAATTTATCAGTAACATCCATAATTTAATTCTAGAAAAAAGCTAACCTCCACAGGTCCTGCGTCGAGACACCTGTGTCCACTACCTGTTCTTGGTTGACGAACCGGGAGTGCTTCTGCATCTCCTATTGAATTTGTACCAACACCAACTGAATCTGGCAGCCAAGTTTATTCTCGTGTCCAGGGTGAAGCAGGTGGACCAGTTTCTGCAGGTGAGTGAAAAATTGGGTTTAGGATAAAAGGCTGTATTTCTACTTCCCTCTGGTACGCTACTGATACACACTATATCTATAACAGAAAGGCACAAATAAAATACAAGAGGGATTTAAAGTGAGGTGTGCAAACTGAATCGCTTAGAAAGAGGGATTACGAATTCCTACAAACCACAGAATTATAACCCCACTACCTATCGAGAGCACGAAGGTGTGTCAGTATCCACTTTAACATATTGGTGTTAGATTTTGGTATGGCGCTGGTGTCGAAAGTCAGAAGAAAGAGGAGTGTATATAATGTGCTTGAAGAGAGTAAAGATCAAAACACTGTGATTAGCGAAAGATGTGGAATAGGGACTGCTTGAGTGTGCTTAGATGGAATGGCCACACGAAGAAAGTAGATAAAAAAGGGTAGCGAAACTGGTGTTTGTGGGTGAATGATGATGAGAGGAAGCGTGGAAGTTATATATATTAGATAGATAGACAGATAAAGAATGTGTATGAAACAGGGATAAGGAAATAAGGCAGACTCCGGCAATGATGAGCGAGCGAGTAGTTTGGATGAATTACGCACAGATAAGCACGTGACAAGGGTTTGGAGCCCCATTTTTTATCTTCATAGTTATGATTCTGTTTGACCGTTGTATGTGAAATGTGTCTTGTAGTTATAGTAGTAGTAGTAGTAGTAGTAGTAGTAGTAGTAGTTTTTGTTTATTTTTCGTTTTATCTGAACGTGAACACAGTGGACTACAGGTTAAACGTGCCCTTCTCGTACAGCCTCTAATCCTTCTTTCAGAAAGGTAAAAAAGGATTTGAGAGAACTTTGTATAACCAGTAACTTCACTGTCCAGTTGTATTGGTGCTATCACCTTGAAAGCGTCCCTTCAGCACTATAAAGAATTATATGAAAAATTTATGTGTAGATGGAGCAAGAATCTGAGGGCCCTAAATGATGAGTGAACGACACTGTGACCATTTCACTTGCTTTGCTACTCATAGTTCTCTACCTGTATCTTGTTTTTGGATCTCACTCCATCCTTAGGTGTGACAGAGAGTCAAGATGATGATGATCACTGTCTAGTCACAGTTTAACTCTAACCACCCCAGTCGCTGCCCCTCAACATGATGCCGAGTGTTCTGCTGGTGTCCCCTGTAGACAAGGAAGATGGAGGTGATGGTGAAGGTGGTGACAGTGGTGGTGACGGTGATGGCGATGGTCACAGTAATGATGGTGGTAAAGGCCTCCTGCTACTCCACACTCATGCCTTCTTCACCCACTCTGCTCGGGTCACCACGCTAGGTCTTGGCTCATGGGTATGTATTTATAACCGATTTGAGGTTAACCCCTTCATTAATATCACCTATGCTTTCAATTCACTCTCATCATTCTCACTGTTTAGTTCAGTTTATGACAGGCTGTTCAGACTAGGGGGGTCAAATGCAGGACAACCTTCGCGCTTTGACTACAAGAGGTTCTTCTGAAATAATGTCCTTTGCATTTAACTCAAAAACGTGGAAAAGGTGTATTTGGTGCGAAGTGGTTCTCCTGTGTATAGGAATGCTTGTTTACACCTTCACCTTCGTCCAGACAACAATCAGACCGTAACCAAATATTAGTAAATACATACTTAAAGAAAACAGCAAAATATTGATAGGCATTCTTTTACAATTTTGATATAAGAATTATAAACAAAGCCACATTCACATGAGTCTTCGGACTTAAACGTTGATATAAGAACGCCTACGTATATTTTCATGTTATCTTTAATATTCAGCTTAACAGGGTTCTGAATTGTTTACCGGCATTATGAGTTAAGATACATTTATCAACTGGCAGTCTTAAGGAAAAAAAAAATAGTCACTGCTCCTTTTACAGTATTCACAAACATTCTTGTGTTTATGACGAGTAATATTGCTACATACCGTTATCTCCACCTACACACCTGCCGAACACACCCCAACCAAGCCAGAATGAATGTTAATCTGCACATACGACAAACCTAAAAGTTTAGGTAAATAACTGATTACTACGAAAATTTGCTTAGTCGTAACATTTAGCTAAGATCCTTTATGATTACTAGCCCTGCTGACTCGCTAAATCTGCGTCCTCCCCGCAGTTCGCCACATCTGCGTTTTCTCCGCAGTCTCTTAAGCGCGTGTGGTTCCCTCGCAAGCTTGTAACTTTTAATGGATTTAAGGTAAGTTAAGACGGGTCTGTCTGCTTGTTAATATGAACATGCACGCACGCAGATTTGTACGCATACATATACCCATGCTTCCCCCCACCTCTCTCTCTCTCTCTCTCTCTCTCTCTCTCTCTCTCTCTCTCTCTCTGGCACCCATGCAACTACCTTTTTTAGCCCCTTGCATTTATCATCATTAAGAGAAAAGTACAGGACAGTAACGTAGCCATTAAGTCACTTAGAAGCAAGAGAATTCTGCAGCCACATATTTGTATCGCACCAGCAGAATCATCGTCCAGCACGAATGATTTTAATTTTAACATAAATGTTAGAATAAACTGAATATTATACGTGCATGAAATAATCGTAGTCCGTTTGTGTCCACCTGACAGAAGACCCTAACCCCTTTCAGCTCACTTGGTAGCCGAGTGTAGTCTTACTTGAGGTCAAATTTTACCAGTAAACAAGGAGAATGTTTCCTAACTCTTAATCAAGATTCACAACAGACTTTCAAGGAGGCACAGCTTAGTATTCCAAGTTGTGCGTGTCAGCAGGTTCCGTCAAACGAAAACAAACCAACTATAAGAACAAAATTCACCAATTATCAACTCGGGCTATATCCGATACAATTATATCCACTGTTATACGTCGTACTGTCTATATATTCAGACCTAGGAAGAGTAATTTTGGCCCGTTTTGCCAGTTACAGTCAAGTTAGTTTTGGTCCAGTTAGATCAGCCAAGGGCGTTCAGGTTCGTTTAGGTCAATTCAGATCATATGCTGAGTACCATGGTCAGGCAAGTTCTTACCATTTAGTATGACCTCGGTGCTGAACGACGAGATTTGTTGGCAAGGAAGCAGAATGATAGGCTATATCTGTCATCAGTGATACAGTATCGAGATGGATGACTGAGATGTCACAGAACAATTATGTGATCAGGTTGTGAATGAAAAAACGATGTCTCCAATGATTTCCATTGAGCTGGATGATATGACTGATGTCTAATTGTGCATGCTATGGGTGTTCACATGATACTTGGTTGAGGGAGACTTCAAAGACGAATTTCTTTTTTTGTCAGACTCTTGATACCACCACAAAGGCTCAAGATGTGTTGTAAATTTTTAACAATTTCTTTGAAATACATGGTCTGCAGTGGAAAAATCTTGTGGGTGTCACCACTGATGGTACACTTGTCATGCTGGGCTCAAGATCGGCCTTCCAAACCTTGGTGAAAGAACGCTTTCCAATGGTAACCGGAGTTCATTGCTTCATTCATAGAAGTGCCGGCGTCAAAACCATTACCTGAGAAACTGAACTCAGTTTTCAAAGAGTTTGTGAAGGTGGCTAATCACATCAAATCATCAGCTGTGAATACTAGGCTATTCGAATAATTTTGCTAGGACATGGGTTCTGACTTTGATGTGATGCTGCTCTACAATTCTGTACGGTGCTTGTCGGCAGGAAAAGTAGTCAACAGAAGTTTTGAACTAAGAGAAGAATTAGAATCATTTCTCCATGAAAAAGGAAAAGAACAGAATTGTGCTGACACAGTCGAATTTAGAACATGCGTATCTGTTGGATATCTTTGGGATTTTGAACAACTGAATCTCAGCGACAGGGGGAAAGTGCAAATCTGTTTTCTCACCAAGGCATCAAGGCATTTCTTGAAAAATTAGAACTCTGGACTACAAGAGTCAAAGACAATAATTTGGTTCAATTTCCGTGTCTAGAAGCCATGCCGCGAGAAAAGGAAGCCATTCAGAAGGAAATTCTTGATCATTTGCAAAAACTACAGGGAGAATTCCAACGCTTCTTCCCGGAGGTATGCATGACAAGGGATGGGCTTGCTTTCATCAGAAATCCATTCCAAACAGTTGTACATAGTGTTCCAGAGGATCTATAGGAGTAATTCTTGGATCTGAAAAATGATGTGGTGGCAGAAAACATATACCAATAATTCACTACGGAGAACTTTGGGGCCGACATGACTGGGAGTTACCCAAATCTGTCAGCACGATGCAATCAGATTTCTGTCATTTGCATCAACCTGCATGTGTGAGAGTGGATTTTCATGCCTGGTGCCCATTAAATTCAAACAGAGGAATCGTCTTGCGGTGAAAAACGATATTCGTTGTGCCTTTCAAGTACCACTCCAAACATTGAAAAGCCTGTGAATGATAAGAGAATCCAAAAATTTGCAGGTTGCTGGAAATAAGATTCACACCAAAATGTCTTTTTTTTTTACTTCACAAATAAGAGGCAAAGTTTGTTAGTGAGATTTTATTATTTCTTACAAAATATTTTCCAAAATAAAACTTTAACTACCTACTCTTTTCTTTAGAAATTTTTGAAAAATAAAGGAAATAAAATTTTGTTAGTGAGACGGAAATATTAAATGTTTATAAATAAATTTAAATTTTCTTATCCGTCCTCTTTCTACAATTCCTAAGAAATAAGAGAACAAATTGTCCAAATTGCCAGTGATAATATAATCCAAAATTTGTTTGTAACAAATAGGTATAAAATGGAGATGGTCCACAATTTTATCTTGGTTGGGCTGGTGGTCCATGGCCTATAACAAATTAAGAACCATTGAACTACTGTAGATAACGTCAGCCGTAATAAAAAAATAAAAAAAATAAAAAGAATTATAAAATGATCTTCAACCGGGCAAAAAATAAATGGAGGCTGTTAAAAAAAAAAAAAAGACAGCAAATAAATCCGATTCATTGGTAGAGCATTCGAATAGAAATAAGAAAATATCATCCTAACCTTGAATAATTCTCTTGTACGCCAACATTTAGAGTATTGTATGCCGTTCTGGTTGCCTTATTACAGAAAGACAAACTTGAGAGCATGCAGCGCAGAGTGGTCAAAGTAATAATTACATTGTAGTTTGATAAATAAACCATACGAGAAGCGTTTAACCGTCCTGAATATCTTTACCTTTACTAAACAAAGGTTACAAGAAGATTTAATTCAAGTACAGTATTGAAAATATCCAGAGGACACGATAAATATTGTAATCGATAAACACTTCACATTTGATCGCTAGACATATCCTCGATGTAATTCGCATAAAATAATAGGCAAACGATTCCAGTCCGATGAAGCCAAGTATCTTCTTCAGTAGAGCTGTAAATATGTGGAATAAGCTGTCCTCCAACTTAGTAACTGCAATACAGGACTAACATTTGAAGGTCGCTGGGCTAAGTATATGCCTCCTAACCCCCGGCTTAGTGTGTTCCCTCCTGAATAATACATTTCTGTAACGTATATATATATTACGATCACAAGTATGAGGAATCTCATTATAGGCTAAGATTTCAGTGGTAAAGACATCGGACTGTACTTATGACCGCAACAAAATAGAGGAGATAAAAGTATCAAAGGTAAAGGAAAACTGTACTAAAACAATATTTTTATTTATCTAAATTATGTACACCACCACCATTATATATTCTTATCACGAAACTTGTGTGTTCAACTACCCACATAATCAAGTATCAGTCAATTCACAGTCATGTAAGTACAAGTATATCGAAGATAAAGAACAGAGAAAAAACAAATGATAAAGTTTATCGAGATGGATAGATCAATCAGCCTCCCCAGTGCAGCTATCAGCACACAACCGCAAAACGATCAGGTACTGGTTTCCAACAATCACAACACCGAGAG
>JAGKTI010025100.1:0-14109 GCA_018397915.1 Birgus latro
AGTGACAGTGATGACGTAGGCCCCGCGGGACCACAGTGGCCAAGCCTTGCCCCGCCATCAGTCCCGTACACCACGCCAGTCTGCACATCAGTGTAAATGCATTTTTTTTTTTAAATGTTTCTTACCTATGATGTGTTCTTATTAATATTACTGTACAGTACATCAGTTCATGTTTGTTTCATTTATCATCGTAAAATTAAGAGGTAGAGTCGAGAAAAAGAGTGGGGAAAAGTGCTTACCTTGGGGTGATGTCGACCAATTTGCCTTTATTTCATATACAGGTATTTAATTGTTTGAATTTTGCGAATTTTGATTTTGCGAGGGTTTTTGTCGACCATATTCTCGCAAAATTGGAGGAAGGACTGTACCTTACTGTAGGGGTTACATACAGCCATTGTTAACTCTTTCAGTATGAGAAGTATCTTCAATTCAATAAAATTATCTAAAAGAAGTAGGATTAATATTGCTGTTGTTGTCCCAGATTTACCAGATCGTAAACACTCTGGACTGTTGGCTGAAGTTGCCCTTCTCTGCTGTCCCCATCCTCCTTTTGGGGGAAGGGAAGGGAGTTGAGGAATGTATGTACAACTGTGCTGTGGAAACTACCTGGTTATATCACTTCCACCTTGTGAAGGCATTGCTCTGTTGCACCAGGATGGAAGAAGATCAAAATGATGTAATACAACATTGTAGGGATGGGTTTAAGCTTACTGGAACTTTTCTGCAAGAGTACTGAATGCTAATGTTCATCAACTATCTGCCACAGCCAACACTAGACCTTCCCCGTCACCATGAGTAAACACCCTCCCTGCTGTGAGGATCTGCAGCGAGAACGTGCTCGTTGCTCTTTCACTCTGGAGGAGCTAACCAACATTATCGATGGAGGGAAGTATGCCACCGAACATCGAAGGAAAATAGGTAGGTGTAAGTCCTTATGGAAACTTGTAGAGGCATGATTAGTTGTTGTTGTACCCTAGGTAGTCTGGCTGAACAGCCCCGAGTCCCTATGGAAGGCCATGGCCGAGACCGGGCTTTCCCACAGAGCTCTCAAGGAGTGTATGTTGTGTTGTTGTCGTAGGTGGTTGTGTGCAATGCAGTTCTCCATAATCTCCATGATGTGCTTTATAGTATGGGGTGCTGTGTTACATCTTTGAAAGGTGTCAGTGACGGAATCATCCAGCCTCTTCTGATAAGAAGGCTGGATGATGCCCACTTCTCAGCCTGGCCAGGTGGACCCTGTCCTCATGAGGGAGATAGAATTCAGAAGGATGGATCTCAGGAGGCTGTGCATGCAGCTGTGTGTTGTCTTTAAGTGACTGAATGGAATGTTGAGCGATTTGAGTATGGATATGCTTCTGGAAACTGGTTTGAGGCAGGATGGGTGGGGGGGGGGGGGGGATGACAGTATTTGTGTATGATATCGTGTGCTGGGTGTTGTTTTAATGTTCCTTGGTGTTTGTGGATGTGTTGCCATGTAGTGTAGTGGATGTTGTGGGTTTGTGGAGGCTGCAGCGAGAATTTGGGTGCCTGTCATGTCTAGATGATCCTTGACTTTGAGGACTTTGGTTTCCTGGTGTAGGTGGTCTGTAGGTGTATATAATTGTTACGGGTGAGGGAACTCCCCATAAGGTGTATACTGTATATGTTTGTTTATTTGCACCTACACGAGGGCAGCCCATCTAGAAATGGCAGAAGATTTTAGTTCAGAGACATTCCTGAACATTTTTAGAAGACTTGCTGCTAGAAGGTCTTGTCCTATCAAATTATAAGCGAAAACAGAACCAATTTCGTTGGAGCAGCGCTTCTACTTTTAAACATAATGAGTGACCCAAAGGTTAAGTCGGCACTGGGAATCCGGAATTGTACCTGGCAGTTCATAGCTCCAAGAGCACCATGGCAAAATGGATTTGCAGAATGAATGATTGGAATAGTAAAGAACTGCCTAAGGAAAACTTACACAGAACTAAGATCACCAGAGAGGAACTGAGAACGGTGATAACTGAAATTGAGGCAAGGATAAATGATAGATCGTTAACCTATATGGATGATACTAGCATTGCAATTGAAGCATTGACACCGGTTCATGTGTTGCATGGCAGGAAACTTCATCTGGTAACTTGTGCAGACATACAGGAGGAAATAAATGATCCTACAGTAGGAAATAATAACCTAGAACAACATCTGCGTGAGGAATACCAACTTCTGAAAAGGGTATTGGACATCTGGAATAGACACTGGAGCAAAGGATATCTTTTGAGCCTAAGAGAAAGATTTTATGGGCCCAGGCTGCCAGCAACAAATCAGATGTAAACATAGGAGATGTGGTCTTAGTAAAAACAGAACAACCGAGATCCCATTGGCCATTAGCTAAGGTGATTTCCACACATCCAGATTCAGAGGGAGTGCTGAAACTTGTAAAAATTAAATGTAGGAGACATCTCAGTTTGAAAACTATAGATAAACTGGTATCCCTCGAGTTAACGGTTCCCCCGGAGACAGTGGATGGTGGAGAACAATTGGGTCAAGATGCGTGACCAAGAAGGGTCGCAGCACAGGGTTCTCATGATCTGTGGAAAGAGCTCCTGGCTAAGGGTCCCATTACATGATACAGCGTATCACTTTTCGCCTGGCCCCAAATTGTGGGAAATATTTTCCCCAGAGCGGTTGCGCTCTTTACTTTTTACAATAGTGGTTGCTGTTAAAGGCAGAGGAAAACTTGCAGAATGCTAATAATGATTCAGGAGGTTTAATAACCCAGAGATTACATTCTGTTAACCCCTTAACCACGGGTCGTCACTTTCGTGACGGTCGGGTGCAATGGATCATACTGCAGGGCATCACTTGAGTGACTCTGTGTTATTTATACTTTCCCCGGGCTTTCAGGTGGTGACTTGTATCATCTGTCGGCACTGCCAATGTCCAACAATAGTCAGAGCTGCTAATGTTATCAGTACTCCCATCCATTGTTGACAATTTAGCCATTTTCCCCCATTCTAGACTCCCCTCCCTACATCCCCTCCATTACCCTCTCGTGACGTCTGCTCAGCCGCTCTGTGCTAAGTAAATCTTCCCCGGATTTTTCCACTGTTTTCATCCATTGAAATGAGCCCTATGCCTTATTATATAAAATAATATATATATATATATATATATATATATAAAATAAGGTAATTGATAGTGCCATACACCTGGAACTGGCTAATTATCACTTAGCAACATCCAACCTGCACTTGTTTGCTAATTTCCCCTGCTTTTTTCCCCATGAAATATGCTGTATGAGCTACTCTCATAATATAAATGTATATAAGAAAGGAAGGGAGAAGCCTGAGTGATTTTTATATTCACCTGGAACTACCTAATTTATATGTATTGTCTAGATTTCCTACGACTTATTTCTTAGCATATACATCAGCAGCTGACATTTTCAACTCTTTGCTACCGAGATACAGCCAGTTCGCTCTCGTCTTTCTCGATGAAATGATGCCTGTCCATTTCTGCCACTTTTGCGCCTATTATAAAAGGCCCTGTGACCTCTACTCCTACTAAACATCGTGTGGGAAGCGGTAAAGGACTGCATATATATTCAAGTGTAATAAAGTACTAGAAATAATAAAGTGTGAGTGGGTATATGAGTAAGAAATGACAGAACAACAGCTACGAATTAGCGGGAGTGGGAGGCTCATACGCGCTCGTATTTTACATTGCTTTCATTTTTTTTTTTTTTTTTAGTATGGATTCCAAACTACTTGGAAATCACTGAATAGTGTTTCTAGTGATAATATCTGACAGTGGTATTCAGATTAGGGGATGTCGGTAAGTGTAAAGTGGAGACTTAGTTACCCAACTTCAGAAGTCTCCACAAGTCCTACGGTAGTCGACGAGTGCAAAAAAAATATCCCAGGAGAAAGCTGAAGGTATGTGCCATATGCATATGTGATTATAATATTCTATGACTAATAACTGATTTCTGGCAAATACTGTATTTTAAAAATGCCAGTCGGAGCGCGAATATCCCCGCGGGAATGGCATGGAAAACCTCCGACAACCCCGCGGTTTAGGGGCTAATCTATCTATTGCCAGACGCCATAATCCCGTAAGGGGTGGCCATTTGACTCTGAGTTATTTGTTTTACAGGAAGGGGCACTAACCCTCCACCAACCCACCTGTTGACACGTAGGGAGCACGTATGGTTTGGTTACATGGTTAACACCCAGCGTTGTAAATGGTTTCTTGGCTTATAGGAAACTAATTGGCTTGTCACTCAATGTAAAGCCACCTGTAAAGGAGAGAAAAGCAATAAGAAGTGACAGGAAAGATGGGCAAAATAGGAAGAGAGGAGGGCAGGCACAGAAAAAGATGATAAAGGCTAAGGAAGAATTAGGCAGCATTACATAAAGTGAGTGGATGATGGTCGCCACCACCTACCACTTACTATTAATAAATTAAATGCTACTGCGTTTAACCCTTCTGGACAACAATATAGTACATACATGTAAATACTTGGGAATTTTCCATTGACCCAAACTGCATCTGCGCAGATGATGGTAATGGATGAACAGCTATCACATAGAAAAGCGCACGTGGGTTTAATATACTGTATATGTTTATAGATAAATGGAATATTTGGTTTAGTTTAATTAAAACTACTGTAAAACACCATACCTTCGGAGAGTGCCCAAACTTTGGACATTGTGCGAAAAAATGTAGTAATTCATGTGTACTGGAAAAGAGTGCGATATTTGCAATTAATAATAATATGGGTAGGTAGGGTAATCTTCAAAGATTATTATGTATAAGTCCTGTTAAAGTAGCTTGAATATATGTGGGTGAAAAAAATTTATGAATCAAATGAAAAAAAATCAAAATTTTTTAACCCTGCAAAACTTTGTTCACACAGAACAGTTTCAATTGCAAGAAATGATTAGCACGATTACATGTGGAAAAGTGTTGTAAGTACTGGGCAGTAAACTATTTTAAAATATATACATGCATAATCTTGCTATGACTGCTTTAATGAATGTCTCTGTATTTTCAGAAAAAATACCTAACTTCGAACAGAAAAATTACTTAGCCAAATAAATTCCAGACAGTCATCTCTACCCAGACTATTGGGGATAAAGTTGTTCCCTCAAACTGGGTAGTTGTGAGGGTTCCCTTTGATAGGAAAGACAGATACAGGCATTATATTGCTACCATTGTTAGGGTAAAACCAGAAATACATGTCAGGTTTCTCAAACACGTTCAGGGTACACCTCACACATTTATATACCCAATGGTTGATGGCAGCAGAGACATAGACAAAGAGGACATACTGAAGGTGTTACCAGAACCAACACTTGATCGCAAGAAAAGGATGATTTTTGATGTAGATGTGAACCTTTGGCCTAAGTAATGATAATAATATTTGATATAGATCTGTAAGAAGATTGTCAGTACTATCAGTACCAAAGTTATTGCCAATATGGTGCTACAGTATGCTGCCTTAACCAGTAATGATACTGTTTATTTAGTTACAGTAATTTATACTGGCCTTCATAACATGTGCCTGTGTGTGTGTGTGTGTGTCTGCTGATTTGTGTGCATGTTAGTGGGTGTATGGGTGTCATTAGAACCTGTCCGAAGTGTTTAACATTAGATTATGTTATCTGAGTATGCATTTGTTGAGTCAGTGAGGTAGTTACTTGATAATTAAGTGAAGTTTTGTTTAGGAAAAAGAGATCACTTCCCCTTACAGTTTGGAATATATGCAATGCAATTTTATATAATTTTTTTGTTTGAAAAAGTTTCTGAGGAGTTCTTAGTTATATATGTGGCCAGAAAACCTCAATACAATGTGATATGATGCATCTTGATGTGATCTCAAAAAAGAAGATATTTTTGGATGTTTCTCTTTACTGTATATACTGTATGTATAACTTGGGCCAGGAGTACCCAGTATTTTTTTTGACATTTTTTAAAAACTTCTAAAGTGCCCGAAGTTTGGCCAGTGTGTCCAGAGACAGGCGCTATTATTCATTCTCATGTTTAAAGGGCAAACACCTGGATGTCCGAAGTCTGGATGAGCTGTCCGAAGTTAGCAACTTTGTTCCTAAGTTCGGACACTTGGAAAAAAAAAAAAAACACCGAGTTTAGCGTGGCTGATTTGTTTTATTATATGGATTCAGTAGGTACTGTCCCTGGTTACCACATGACACCAACAGGGATAAAATTCCACTATTTTACACAGAGTTATTCATTAAAACACATAAAAAATGTCTGAAGTTATGGTGTTTTACGGTAACATTAAATTAAGTTTGATTCACCTTGTATATTTCATGGAGTAATTTAACTGTATTTAGCCTTGTAATTAGTAAATAATTGGCAACTCTTCAATCCCATGAGGGAGAAGAGACCCACCATGTTCACTCACTCCCTTAGCAGACATCGTTCAGCTAGCACGTTGTAAATGCACACCTAGAAGGACGCCTGGTTGACCAGGAAAACGACCAAGACCGCACACCCGTCGTCATATGTTTTTTGACTCAATATACAGCTAAGTGACCTTATGAATTTGGCCAAATCTTAGGGAACCAGCATGTATATGAGGAGAGTATTTGCTAGTGAGACAGAGGATTTAATTGCCTTAATTTCCTCACGAGACTTATGCAAATTTAACACTGTTCCAATTTAGATTAACTCTCGCTAGGAAGAGGAGTGACTCTCAATTTTTCTGACAAAGAGAGTTAGATAAGGTGATAAAGAAGGTAGCAGGGGAGTGCAAGATAAAAATGGAGATTGCTGGTGAAAAAGAGAGAAAGAGTGAGCAGATGGAGAGAGAACTTTAAGGACTGTTAAACAAAGAGAATGAAAGTAACACAAGTATAAGTGGCTGGGAAATGGCTGGGAGAAGGAGGGAGATGGGAAAGGAAGAAGAGATCAGTAAGATGGATGTAGTGGAAGCAATGAAGAATGTCAAAATGAAGAAAGCTCCATGATTCAATGGTGTATGTCGTGAAATGGTGAAGCACGGGGGATAGTAATGGAATGGATGTGGAAGATGTGCAGAGTGGCCTGGGAGGTAGGAAAAGTCCCAGAGGATCGAAAGTCAGGTATAATTATTCCCTTGTACAAAGGAAAAGGGGCAAAAGAAGTGTGGTAATCACAGGGGCATTTTTCTTAGTGTAAAGGGAAAAGTATATGGTAGAATACTTATTGACAGAGTTGGGGAAATAACAGAGGAATTAGTTGTTGAAGAATAGGGAGGGTTATAGGAAGGGAAGAGGTTGTGTAGACCAGATACTCATCCTAAGGTGTTTAGTGGAAAAGTTTCTAGATAAGGAATAGAAGGCATATGCAGCCTTCATGGATTTTGGGAAGCCATATGACAGAGGGGATACACAAGAAATGTGAAAAATATTAAGAATATATGGAGTACATGGGAAACTGTTCAATGCTGTGAAGAGTATATATGAGGGTGCTAGGGCTGGAGTTCATGTGGATTGTGAACTAAGTTATTTTTTTTTTCTATCTGAATCCTGGACTGAAACAGGGTTGTGTCATGTCTCCACAGTTGTTCAATCTGTATTTAGATGGAGTTATAAAAGAGATACAAGCCAGGGAGTGGATGCTGAAGCAGCCCTAATGAGGGAAAGCAGCATTTGGAAACTTCCTGTTCTGTTGTTTGCAGGAGATGCTGTATTATTAGGTGAAGACGAAGGGAACTTCAAGCCTTGTTGGATGAGTCTGGGAGTGTGTTTAAGGAATGGAATCTAAAGCTGAATTTAGGGAAGAGTAAAGTTGTGGTCTTTGAGAGAAATGGAGTAGCTGAATGCACAGTGAGGATGGATGATGAGGAAATGGAAACAGTGATTGCATTTAAGTACAGTCAGTCTCTGTTATAAGAGTAAGAAACATTTGGGAAAACCCATCATTGAACCGGGATATCGTTTACCAGGGATGTTAAAACAGAAAGTATAGGGATGTGTCTGGGAGCCTTAGGATCCCCCCCAACCAAGTTCAAAACCCACCCAAATGAATCTGAAAACAAGTTTCTAGCTCACTTAAATGTTGCCGCTTAGCCTTCTCATCACCACCAGAACCTTCAGTGGCATGTTTTTAACCACAGTTACCACCACTAACAGCACCCTTCCCAGAGATGATCACCTTATTTAGCCCAAAAAATAACATAATACATCACTCTGAATTACAGTAAATCACACTCCACTGATCACTAGCATTGCAGGAACACAGTTATGATCAACAACAAGAAATTGCAATGCAACATGATGACACACAATGTAGCACAGGCATGCATAAGGGAGGTCTTCACTCGGTTGTTAACACTGGGAGAAGGACGCTCTGGAGTGCGGGAGCCCGGGCCACAAGACAGTGATGGTTGCACCAGTGCAGTGATGCACGATCAGTTCTACACATGCAAACAATGTCGGCCATCATGTTAGGCAAGGGTGTCTGCCTAGTGCATGGTTAAAAAAGAAAAAAAAAATTGGATAAAAACCCTCAGGATAACTGGGGACTGGCCATCGATAGATGGGGAAGAGTGTTAATTTTCTTACATTGAAAATGGTGGGGTATCGCATCAACAGGGATTGTATAGAGGGGTATCATTGTACTTGGTCTGTGATAGGGATGGAAGTTTAGAGGATGATGTGTTTTAAATGGTACAACAGAGAAGAAAGGTTGTTGATTCTTTGAAAGCAGTGATAAGAAATAGGGGAGTAAGCATGGAAGTAAAAGTTGCTGCATTATGGTACAACCACTTACCACAACATGCAATCCTATAAAGTGAAAGTCACAGAGTGTGGGAAGCACCTGTTTGTTTAAAAATCTTATTACATGGAAAAAGATACATATAACACAGCGGGAGTTTTGCTATGCGGAAAATATGGACATAAGGCTGACTGACAGACTGTCAGGGAATGACACGGCAACAACAACACGGGGAACCCCTGGCCGCTGTGCCTTTTTTACCTGCAGGAGCACTTGGTCTGGTTTTCCCAGCATGGTTTGTTCTGCTTCTGCAGGCAAAAAGGGCACAGTGGTCAGGGGTCACCTGTGCTGTTGTTTTCCAGAGCACACATATGTTGCTGTGACTGTACTCATGCTCTGTTTTACTCTCATGTGTGTGTGTGTGTGTGTGTTTTTCACCTTAACCGCCCCCACCATGCCACCGAAGCATTCAAGATGAGAATATTGCAGTCTCTGCATGTTATGAAGTCTTTATTAGGTGGGTAAATGTCTTGAAAAAAATCATGAAAATTACCCAAAACAGTGAACTTGGGGCTGGCTTGGGTACCATGAAACCCTTGGCTCCCATAATGCGAGATTCCCTTAGAGGGGTGCCTCCAGGTTACAATACTCCCGCATTACACAGTAAGTGGCTGTATTGTGATACCAGTTCTAATGCATAGATGTGAAGCTTGGACCTTGTTGGAAGAACACAAATCAAGTGAGAGCAGTGGAATGAATCATTTGAAAGGATGATTTAAAGTCAAATGGCCACCCCTTACAGGATTATAGAGTCTGGCAATAGATACATGGATAGATGATTTAATATGTTTTTGTTGATTTGGAAAAGGCCTTTGACAGAGTCCCTAGAAAGGTGGTGAAGTGGGCAATGAGAAAGCTAGGGTTGGAAGAATGGCTGGTTAGGGTGGTTATGGCCATGTACATGGATGCTCGCACCCAGGTAAGAGTGAATGGAGCTTTGAGTGATGAGTTTTCCGTGAATGTTGGTGTGCATCAGGGGTTAGTTTTGAGTCCCTTGTTGTTTATCACGGTGCTTGAAGCCCTCTCACGTGACTTCAGAGATGGACTCCCATGGGAGATGTTGTATGCTGATGACTTGGTGTTGATTGCGGAGAATGAAAAGGAGGCGGAGGAAAGATTTAAGAAGTGGAGAGATGGTATGGGGTACAAGGACTTAAGGGTAAATGCAGATAAAACAAAAGTGATGATATCTAGGGTTGGTGGCGGTACAATCAGAGGAGAGGGAGAGTGGCCATGTGCAGTTTGCCACAAGGGTGTGGGAAGTAATTCCATCTTGTGTAGTGTTTGTGATAAGTGGGTGCACAAGAGATGTAGTGGTATTAGAGGTAGACTGCGAGATGATGCTGATTTCATGTGTGCGGCGTGTCGGGGAGAGCAGGTGGAGATTGTTAGGCGTGAGAGGGTTGAACTTGCAGGTGAGTCTTTTGAGTGTGTGGAGGAGTTTCGTTATTTGGGAGACATGTTATGTGCCGGAGGTGGGGCTGGAGTTAGCTCGGTTGCTAGGGTGAGAAGTGGTTGGAAGAAGTTCAGGGAGCTGTTGCCTCTCCTGACACTGAGAGGACTCTCCTTACGTGCTAAGGGGTCTTTGTATGCAGCATGTGTTAGGAGTGTGATGCTGTTTGGTAGTGAGACCTGGGCAGTAAAGGTAGAGGATATTCGCAGGTTTAAACGTACAGAAATGGCAATGATTAGGTGGATGTGCAGTGCGTCCCTGCGTGCAAGGCCTGGGGGGGCTGGGTTTACGATGGAAGAGTTGAGAGGTAGGATGGGACTGGAGTGTATTGGTGTTGTGATGAGATGTAGGCTGAGGTGGTTTGGACATGTGGAGAGGATAGGGGATGATAATTGGGTACAGAGGGTGAGAGGTGTTAATATTGGGGGACGGGTTGGGAGGGGTAGACCGAGAAAGACATGGGACGAGGTCATTAAGTGTAACTTAAGGGTTAAAGGACTGAACAGGGAGGCTGTCAGGGATCGAGCAGCGTGGAGAGCCGCCATTAGGTGACCAAGGCCGACGCGTGCAAGCATGTTGGAGCCTTCAAAAACGAAACGAAACGAAACGAAACGAGTAGGTCGTATGGGCGATGATGAGGTAGTGGTTCTGGGAGGGGATTTAAATGGTCATGTGGGTGAAGCAGCTCAGAGTTATGAAGGAGTCCATGGGGGATATGCATATGGTGTGAGGAATGCAGAAAGGGAAAGAATACTCGAGTTTGGGGAGGCTATGGACACGATTGCATGCAACACACATTTTAGAAAAAGAATGAGTAGGTTGATTACGTACGAGTCCGGGGGAAATAGCAGTCAGATAGAATATTTTCTGGTCAGGAGGGTTGATAGAAGGTTAGTGAGGGATGTTAAAGTTATAGGAAGCGAGGAGTGTGTGCAGCAGCACAAACTATTGATTTATAACATGGTTCTTAAAGGACGAGTGATGAGAAGGAGGACATATGTACCTAGGAGGAAAATATGGAAGCAGGGAAAGCAATCAGTAAGGGATGCTTTTTATAGTGAGATGAGGAGAGTGGTGGCTGAACAGGGAGCCGTAGATAGAGGCATTATTAAACAATATAGAGCCCTTAAGAACAACCTCTTGAGAGTTACCGATGCAATATGTGGTTGGATAAGACGCCCACCAAGACGTAAAGTAACTTGGTGGTGGGATGAGGGTGTAGAAGCCACAGTTAAGGAGAAAAGAAGGCTTTTCTGGGAATGGAAGAATGGTGGTAACAGGGAGGAGTACTTGGCTGCCAAGCATAGGGCTAAAAGAGAGGTATACAGGGCGAAGTCTGAGTCACAAAGACTTTTACTTGATAATCTAAATCATGGGGAAAGGAAAAATACGATTTTTAGGGTGGCAAATCAGTTGAAGAGGGGTAATCGGGACACTGTAGGTGGGCAGTGTGTCAAGAATGATGAAGGAAGGGTAGTGGTTAACAGTGGGGATATTAAAGATGCATGGAGAGAGCATTATAGCCGGTTGTTGAATGAGGAATTTGACTGGGATAGGGAAGGTTTGGAGCCAGCAGATCCAGTGTTTGGCCGTTGGCCTTTGGTTGGCACTGCTATTGTGAGTGAGGCAATAGGCAGGATGCAGGTGGGGAAGGCGGCAGGTGTGTCTGGGTTGACTGCTGAAATGTTGAAGGCCTCATGAGATACTGGGGTGAGGTTAGTCACTGACCTAATAAATATGATTATATATGAGTGTGTTGTCCCAGATGAGTGGCTGAAGAGTGTTATTGTAAATGTGTACAAAGGGAAGGGTGATGCCCTGGAAAGTGGAAATTATAGAGGTATAAAGCTCTTAGATCAGACAATGAAAGTACTGGAGAGAGTTCTGGAAGGTATGATTAGAGAAAGAGTGAATATTGAATAGATGCAGTTTGGGTTTATGCCAGGCAGGGGGACCGCTGATGCCATATTCATTGTTCGACAGCTTCAGGAAAAATATATTGGAAAGAAAAGGTAACTGTTTTGTTTTTGGTGATTTGGAAAAGGCCTTTGACAGAGTCCCTAGAGAGGTGGTGAAGTGGGCAATGAGAAAGCTAGGGTTGGAAGAGTGGCTGCTAAGGGTGGTTATGGCCATGTACGTGGGTGCTCACACCCAGGTAAGAGTGAATGGAGTTTTGAGTGATGAGTTTTCCGTGAATGTTCGTGTGCATCAGGGGTCAGTTTTGAGTCCCTTGTTGTTTATCATGGTACTTGAAGCCCTCTCACGTGACTTCAGAGATGGACTCTGTGGGAGATGTTGTATGTTGATGATTTGGTGTTGATTGCAGAGAATGAAAAGGAGGCGGAGGAAAGATTTAAGAAATGGAGAGATGGTATGGGGCGCAAGGGCTTAAGGGTAAATGCAGATAAAACAAGAGTGATGATATCTAGGGTTGGTGGCACTACAATCAGAGGAGAGGGAGACTGACCATGTGCAGTTTGCCACAAACGTGTGGGAAGTAATTCCATCTTGTGCAGTGTTTGTGATAAATGGGTGCACAAGAGATGTAGCGGTATTAGAGGTAGACTGCAAGATAATGTTGATTTTATGTGTGCGGCATGTCAGGGAGAGCAGGTGGAGATTGTTGGGCGTGAAAGGATTGAACTTGCTGGTGAGTGTGTGGAAGAGTTTTGTTATTTGGGAGACATGTTGTGTGCCGGAGGTGGGGCCGGAGCTAACTCGGTTGCTAGGGTGAGAAGTGGCTGGAAGAAGTTCAGGGAGCTGTTGCCTCTCCTGACATTGAGAGGACTCTCCTTACGTGCTAAGGGGTCTTTGTATGCAGCATGTGTTAGGAGTGTGATGCTGTATGGTAGTGAGACCCGGGCAGTAAAGGAAGAGGATACTCGCAGGCTTAAACGTACAGAAATGACAATGATTAGGTGGATGTGCAGTGCGTCCCTGTGTGCAAGGCCTGGGGGGGCTGGGTTTACGATGGAAGAGTTGAGAGGTAGGATAGGACTGGAGTGTATTGGTGTTGTGATGAGGAGAGGTAGGCTGAGGTGGTCTGGACATGTGGAGAGGATGGGGGATGATAACTGGGTGCAGAGGGTTAGAAGTGTTAATATTGGGGGAGGGGTTGGGAGGGATAGACCGATAAAGACATGGGACGAGGTCATTAAGTATGACCTCAGGGTTAAGGGATTGAACAGGGAGGCTGCCAAATATTGAGCAGCATGAAGAGCTGCCATTAGGTGAGTGTATTGGTGTTGTGATGAGGAGAGGTAGGCTGAGGTGGTTTGGACATGTGGAGAGGATGGGGGATGATAACTAAGTGCAGAGGGTTAGAAGTGTTAATATTGGGGGAGGGGTTGGGAGGGGTAGACCGAGAAAGACATGGGACGAGGTCATTAAGTGTGACCTCAGGGTTACAGGATTGAACAGGGAGGCTGCCAAAGATCGAGCAGCATGGAAAACCGCAACTAGGTGACAAAGGCCGACGCATGCAAGCATGTTGGAGCCTTTAAAAATGAAACGAAATGAGTGTGTGGAGTTACACAGAGAGAGAGAGACTGACAAATGAGAACGAGAGGAATGTTGTAGTGTGGATGTGATATAAAGTGAGAGGAGAAATACATTGAGGTGGTTTGGCCATTTGGAGAGGATGGAGAGTGAGAGACTTCTGAGAAGAGTCTATGTAAGAGAGGTGGAGGGGGGGGGGAGAGGGAGCAGAAGACTGAGGATGAGATGGAGGGATGGAGTGGAGAGGTACAGTCCTTCCCCCCTAGTAAGCAAGCTCCGAGTGCACGAAATGCCTAGTGCGAGAACACCCATTTTTAAATATTTTTAATTATTTTTATGTGTTAATAACCAAAGTATGCGAGTCACACCCAAACAACGTAAGGCGCAAGGAG
>JAGKTI010025101.1:0-14109 GCA_018397915.1 Birgus latro
TAGCAGCATAATGTACTATCCATCTCTTGTTACAACTCACTACAGAAAAAGGATAAAGGACAATTTGAGGCCAAGTTAGAGTGCACAGAGTACAGTTGTGTTGGCAACAGTGGCACAAGATCGTAATGTACTCACTTGCCTCACCCCTGTCTCCCTTCATTCTGCTCTCTTCTCTGCTCCTCTCCCCTCTGCTTTATCACTATCTCTTACTGTCTCCATAAACATCAACAACACCAACGTTCGCCTTATCACAAACTGGGTACCAACTCTTATATGAAAGAGGGAGAGAAGAAAGAAGTGAGGTGATGAGGCTGAGGAAGAAACAGGGAGAATGGGAGAGAGGGGGGAGAGAGAGAGAGTTGGGATGTGGGGGAGGGGTTCTGCCATACTGCACGTCTCCTTACTCTCGCGGAGGGAGTTACAAGGTTTAGTATCAGTAGAATGAAGGGGAGGAGAGAGAAGCAGATAAAGAGGACAACAGAGAATGGACGAGGACTGGACGACTAAGATGAACGGCATGGTTTGGGAGTGAGGAAATGATAAGCGGACAATGAAGACATAATAGAAATGGAAAGCACCTTAAAGGTGATAATATATCCTGACAAAGTACGTAAACATTATAGGCATTTGGTCATTATGATAACTGTATAGTATAACTTCATAATATATTATGAGGAACTGGCATTTTAACGACTCACGGTTGTGCTTCGCTTCGAGATGACGCCCAAGAGGACAGAGAGAGAGAGAGAGAGAGAGAGAGAGACTGGCAATATATCTGTAAGCGCATTAAAAATAGGTGACTGTCCTTTGTCTGCTCCCTGGATAAGTGACTCTCTCTCTCTCTCTCTCTCTCTCTCTCTCTCTCTCTGCCGCAGTGATGTAATCAACACATCACTGTTGCCTCTTATCGTTGCTCCTCCCTCTCCCCTGCCTCACTGCCTCATGTCCTTTACCTTATCTGTGTGTCTCATGATTTCTTCCTTCTTAGTCTTTTACATTTAATCGTTGCTTCAAGTTACGTATTACCGGTTCGTCTCACTCACTTTTATTACTCTAGTCAGTTTATTTTCACCTGAGGGAACTGGGTTACTAAAAACCTGAACAGTAAAGGGTTCTTATATGAATTTTGATGACCTTTAGGTACGAGGTACGGCGACGCCTTCCTACTTAAAAATCCTTCTGCACTTTGCCATCATGTGAACTGAACATGGATTTTTGCAGGCATTCTGGCTTTTTGGAGCCTACCTTAACCAGGCTTGGGGTGGGAAAAGAGGTCTGGATGATGATGATGATGATTACAGCTTAAACTTGGAAAAGTGTCTCTTGTTTTTTTCTTTTCCCTTTACAGCTTAAATGCCCTATTTTTTTCCGCAATTTCCAGTGTGTTTTCTGATGGTCAGCATTTGTCTTGTCATTTGCAACAATCAGTAAGTATCCTGAATTCATGACTGTGTGGGTCACTTCACTAGGCACGCTGTTCATAGTTCTCTCTCCTTCATATTTTCTCTATCATGATTGGTAGATCCCGTAACAAGAAAATAGTCAGGATAATGCTTATAATGATGATCATATTCATATTTCCTCTAGTTCAGTCTCTACTCTTTCATTTATTTAGCCATTATAGCTTCGTTCCGCATTTAATCTTGTCTCCCTCTCTGACCAGTATTTTCTACTTGGCGTTTAACAATTCTCAAAAGATCTTCCTCAGTGATTTATTTAATACATCACAACTTGGCTAAACTTGCTCCTAAAAGCTGTTACCAAATCTCTAAGCACAAACACCTCACCTTAAAACTTCATATAATGATTAATTATTGCAGTTATATTGGTGAGTTTTGATAAAGACTTCTATGATGCTAATAGAAATAAATATCTCAATTCTGTCACACCTGAAAATTTGGTTTCGTTGTTTTTTTTTTCTGCTCAGCTGTGTTCCTCTTTCATTTACTCTGTCACTCTGCCCTAGTTCGTCTGTCTACCGGTCGCTCTGTCTGCCTGTCACCCCGTCAATCTGCCTGTCTGCTCGTTTTTACTTTATTCCTCCCCTCCTTTCTCTTTTTTTTTTTTTTTTTCAGTAAAAATATTCTAATGCTCTCTTCTCACTTCTAGCCCCAGAAGGAATAAAACACAGCAAAAGAATGCTAAACACTGTCCTCCAAGGCGAGGCAGCCACTCTGAGTCGTGCCATCACTTGATGATGCTATTGTGGTCAATACACTTCATGTGTGTGTGTGTGTGTGTGTGTGTGTGTGTGTGTGTGTGTGTGTTGGAACCAGGAGTATACAGTGCCCCAAACAAAGTAAACTAGTTACCGAGAAGATGTAGGAACTTCGCTTCAGCTTGGGCACTTTTCAAGCAAACCACAGAAAGTTTGGCTATTCGGAACACAGGACAATTTTCGCAAAGTATTAACGTTCTTCAGACATATTATGGAAAGTGTGTTTATTGAGAGAATATATAAAGCATATGACAAAATGGACAGACAAGTAATGTGGAAAATACTAAGAATGTTAAGAATATATGGAGTAACTTAGGGGAGGCGGTGGCTCAATCGGTAGAGAGGCGGCCTGCAGTCCTAACGGACCCAGGTTCAAATCCCCGCTGGGACAGGGAACAGTTTGAGGATTTGAATTTCATTAAAACAGGCTTTACTGATCTACCAGAAGACCCGGCGACATGTCGTAAAAATACCCTCGCTAATACCAATCCACCAGTCCTGTATGAGACAGCCCTAGCATGTATTCAATATGACGGTGGGTGTTAGCGCCGAAGTGGTGACATATAGAGGTGTATGGTATGTAGGAGGGCTGCTGGACCTTGATAGCAGGCTGTGAAGCCTATGCCCAGAGTCCGACACATAAAAAAAAAATGGGAAGCAGTTGAATGGCGTGAAGAGTATGTATGAGCTCACTAAGGCTGCAGTGGGTGTGGATTGTGAACTGAGTGAATTATTCTGTCTGAAAGATGGATTGAAACATGAATCTGTCATGTCTTGTTGAATCCGTTGGATCTGTCATGTCTTGTTGAATCCGTATATGGACTGAGTTATAAAAGAGATACAAGGTGTGGCAGTGGATGATGGAGTGGCCCTAATGAAAGAGAGCAGAGCTTGGATACTTCCTGTTCTGTTATTTACAGATGATACTGTATCGTTAAGTGAAGACGAAGGGGAACTGCAAGGCTTGGTGAATGAGTCTGGGAGAGTGTGTAAGAAATGGAATCTAGAGGTGAATGTTGGGAAGAATAAAACTGTGGTCTTCAAGAGAAATGAAGCCACTGAATGCACAGTGGGTTTGGAGGATGAGGAAATGGAAAATGTGAGTGCATTTAAGTACTTGGGTAGTGTGATGAGTATGGATGAATTTTAGAGGATGAAGTGCTTGAAAGCGTATAAGAGGGAAGAAAGGTTCCTGATTCTTTGAATGCAGTGAGAGAAACAGGGAAGTGAACAAAGAAGAAAAAAAAGTCGCTACATGATAGTATTGTGATACCCAACGTATTAAAGCGAAGATTGGACCTTATTGGAGAGACACAAGTCAAGAGTCAGAGCAGTGAAAATGAGTTATATGTGAGGATTATGTGGAGTTACATGGAGAGACAGACTGACAAATTAAGTGAAAAATCGTTGTGGTGTGGATGTGGATGTGATAGAAAGAGTTTAGAGAAATATATTGAGGTGGTTTGGTTATGTGGACGGTATGGAGAGCGGAGCGAGAGGCTAACGAGAAGAGTGTATGTGAGTAAGGGGGAGGGGGGAAGAGGGAGGGGGAGACCGAGGATGAGATGGAGTGGAGACGTATATGAGAGGGAAGGATTAGAGCTGGGGGAAGGGCATCGAACTGGCGGGGAACTGGGTAACATGGAGACAATTTGTTTGTGGCCACCCCTAACAGGATTAAGGCGTCTTGCTATAGATAGACGGAAATAACACTTTTTTCTGACTTGGCAGCTGTTTGAACAATTGATCAGTTGCGAGTTTTGGGCTACGAGGAAGCTGAAAACCTCAACACTGATGATTTTTGTAGTGTTAGCGCAAATCGCCCTTAAAGTAGAAGAATGTCGTGTGGGTAAAAAAAATACATCAAGTGCTTTCTGAACGATATAATCCATTCATTCTGTTGTAAATAAGGAAAGTGCGATAAAGAAAACCGTCTTTTCACAGTGCTGGAAGAATTTCATACTAGTTTTCTTTCTTACGGCTAAACAGAAACATAGCATTATTCAACAAGTCCTATGTGTTATGTAAAAGTTACTTTCACAAAACATTTTTCTAAATTAATTGATCAACGTCAATATTTTCAACTTCCTTGTAACTCAAAACTCGCAAGTGGCCGATTGACGCACTGAGTAATCACGAGAAAGTTGATGAAAGGCCTATCCTCAACACCACGTCATTGTAGAGCTGAAGCAAGTAGAGCAAAACTGTGCAATCTCATTTCACAAAAGGAGCCTCGATAAAACCTAAAGGCTCACAGTTAAGGCAAGTAACACCATAGCAAGGCTCCTCAGTAGTACCACAGTTAGCCCCAAACAGTTATCTGAAATCGGTTTCTAGGCAAGACATTGGACTTGAACCTCCACCTCCTCCTCCTCCATCTCCTCCTCCTCCACCTCCTCCTCCTCCTCCTTCCCTTCCTTCTCCTCCGTTTCGTCCCCTTTGAAAAAGACAGTGCTTCTCCCACTCCTGGCGCACGATGTAGAGTGAGTGTGGGAGAGAACAGCATGGAAGAAAGACAAAACACACACACACACACACACACACACACACACACACACACACATACACACACACACACACACACACACACACACACACACACACACAGCGTCGACAAAAGAGACTGTGGATTTTGGTTGTTGCCAAGATTTATGTCCCACTTTTTTTCCTCTATTCTCAAGTATCTTACTTGCTGTCTCTCTTCCTCGCTGTCTTTCTGTCTGTCTGTCTGTCTCGTCACCACCTTGTGTTCCCATTTCTTATTATTTATTCTCCATAACATCGTCGTTCCATGTTCTCTCCTCGCCTGCCTTGCCCTTTCTCACCCCTACTTTGTTCTCACTAAGCTCCACCCCTTTTTCCTTATCTTTTCGCCTCACCGCATTATCTTTTACCCTCACCGCCTTATCTTTTTGTCCCAGCGGCTTATCTTTTTGCCTCACTGCCTTATCTTTTTGCCTCACCATTTTATATTTTTGCCTCACTGCCTTATCTTTTTGCCTCACAGCGTTATCATTTTGCCTGACCGCCTTATCCTTTGCCTCACCGCTTTATCTTCTAGCCTCACTGCCTTATCTTTTTGCCTCACCGCCTTATCTTATTGCCTCACCGCTTTATCTTTTTGCCTCACCGCATTATCTTTTTGCCTCACTGCCTTATCTTCTAGCCTCACCGCCTTATCTTTTTGCCTCACTGCCTTATCTTTTTGTCTCAACCCCTTTTCTTTTTTACCTCACCGCCTAATCTTTTTACCTCACCGCCTTATCTTTTTACCTCACCGCCTTATCTTTTTGCCACACTGCCTTATCTTTTTGCTTCACCGCGTTCACTTACTAACTTCCCAAGAACCCCGAGTATCCTGACAGTTCTCACTGTATTTTCTGCTTGTCTTTCTGTGTTTTTAATAATTCATCTACTTTGTTTTTCTTATTTAAGCATCTTTGGCTTGTCTTCTCTTTTCTTCATTTACACACGTCTTTATTTTTCGGCTGCCTCACTCGCGTTTATGATTTCTACCGGTTTCCTTTAAGATTTCCTAATATTTTTGAGCTCCTTATATCTCATTCATCATAGTCTGCCCTTCTGTTACTCCATTTCCTCATACTCTTTCACCTCTATGCTAACTCTCCTTCCTCTTCCTGTCTGTCTACTTTTCTTTCTCCCTCTCCTTCCCTGTCTACTTGGCTTCCTCCCTTGGTACTCCTCATTCACCTTTCTTTTCCCGCTGTTTTCCCCCTTCCTTTTCAGACCGTGCCTGGTATCGCCTCGCCACGCTCAGCTCGTCAGCAGTACGGTAAGTAGGTTTCCTGATCACCCATATTAACTCACACTACTGTCGACAACGCGGAAACAGTGACGGGGGAAGGAGGAGGATGTGGAAGGGGTGAGGTCACAGGAATGGAGGCAGGGAGATATTAGGGATGACAGGGGGAGAAGGAGGAGTAGGAATAATTATAATAATAATAATAACAATAATAATGATTATATATAATAATAATAATAACAATAATAATAATAATAATAGCAATAAAATTAATAATAATATTATTTAATCAGTCTACTGCCAGACACCTTAATCGCCTAAGGGGTGGCCACAAACAAATCGCCTCCATGTCGCCCTGTACCCCTCCATTTCACTGTCCTCCCTCCAGTTCACAGCCCCCTCACACATATACCTCTCCACTTCATCCCTCCATCTTATCCTCGGCCTCTCCCTTCCTCTCCCCCCCCCTCCACTTCATTCACATACATTCTTCTCGTTAGTCTCTCTCTCTCTCTCTCTCTCCATCCTCTCGACATGGCCAAATAATAATAATGATAATAATAATAATAATAATAATAATAATAATAATAATAATAATAATAAGGCATATGTCTAATTCCTATAGATTATACGAGGGTCATTAAGACAAATAATCGATTTTTTCTACGTCACAATCGTCCCATAGAACACTATTAGGAGAAATCAATGTCACATCAAGGCTTCCATCTAAACTACCGGACAAAAACTAAGTATGCCCAAGAGTTTGTCCGGCCTGATAATCAAACATAATGTACATCTACTTGTAAGCTGTATGTTGAAAGTGAGAAGTAAAACAGAATAAATGAAAGAAATAAGAGAGGGATGGAATGATGGCTGGAGATAAAATGGTGACAGGTGACAGAACCACCTCTAAAATTAAGTACAGAAAGCACCATACAGTAAATTCATTCAATTCATTTAGTGGAATGACGTGCTTTTTAATATGCTAAGGCAATAATCAGACACTTCTGTAACGCTTAGGAGAGACTTTCAAACTGAGGAATTAGATATGGCCTTCATCAACCCATTCAGCACAAGATGTCTGTCGAGAGTAGAAGAAAACCGTCTGAAGACAACAAGAATATTACAATAAATGTCACTGGACTGAACGTGTTGCAACACTCTAGTATCGTAGATGTGGAGCTGCGGCGTTTAACCTACTTATGTCGCAATGAGTTTGTCTCGAGCTGAGGTACGAACCGCTACGATGGCAGTAAAGTGAGTGCCAGTTGCATTACGTTTCCTGTGCTTGTTTATCTATGCACGTTGTCGGGTTTAGCGACGACACATGCAGACTCTAGCACACAAAAGCTTTGCCAACACAATACTTCCCTGAGACATGCATGACTCATCCTACAGACAACCCATCTCCATTCGTGCTCTGCTGGCATAGGAAAGTGTTAACTCTGGCTGTCACTCTTCCTCGGAAAGGAAGATCCCATCCTGCAGTGGACCTAATATGAACTGATATAAATACATTGTGCGGTGTGGCGTTTCGAAACGGACCCAGTGTACTGATATTGTTCTACCAAACTGATTACTGTGTGCTGCCATAGACCCAGAGGTGCAGGCAGTGTCGGCCAAATAATTTTCGACGCAAGTACTGACTGTTTTCATTACGACAAAATCAGGAAAGTGAACAATGACTTCTGAAACTCAGTATTGCGATCTTTGGAACAAAAAAATACTTCTCAGAGTATTCAACAAGATTTTTATGACTGTCCGACCAAGAAAAGGAGCGAGATTGTCCGCAGCTGTACATCCAGGGTCAAAAGTTTGACAAATAATTGTCATTTATTACTTCTGTTTTCCTTTCAGTGGCTAGCATTATTTAGCTGAGAGAAGCCAATGCCTCTCCACTCATAGATGATGCTATAATATATGGCAAGCGAAGGAAGAAAGTGACGGACACAAGGTTAGTGGGAAGCAGACGCAATGGTGTAGCAGGCGAACTTTTTTATTTTTTCCCAACTGTACATAGCGGCTACCACTGTGGAGTCCCAGCGCTGGACTTGGTTAGCATTTACGATTATGGGCCATTGTTGGTGAGAGAGAAGAGGAGGGAGAACGGAGAGAGAGAGAGAGAAGGGGGGGGGAGGGCGCGAGAGGAGGAGAGGTGAGGAGGGAGTGGATTGGGAGAGGATAGAGTGTGGGAAAGAGGAAAGAAGTGAGAAGGGACGGGGAGAAAGAATGGAGCAGAAGGGGGATATACGGAGAGAGAGAGTCAGAGAGACAGAGAGAGAGAGAAAGAGAGACAGAGACAGAGACAGAGACAGAGACAGACAGACAGACAGACAGAATGTGTGTGTGTGTGTGTGTGTGTGTGTGTGTGCGTGCTGGGTGTGATGGTGTGAGGGAGGACAAGAGGGCAAAGCGTGTTTGAGTGGATACAAGGTACTGCTCACGTGAGGCCTACTGCCTTTCTGTCATTCATCTATTTTTTGTTAACATCCTTATTCCTTTATAAGTAATTTTCACTCTACTATTATCATCTGGAGAAGGCTGGAATTAACTTTAGCATAGAGTTATCCCGACCTAAAGAGTATTAACTGTATCAGTACTGAGACTCCTGAATTCCTATGGCTCACCCTATGGACAAAAAAAAAAAAATCTAAAACAAACTCGAATTAACTATTACAGCTGTCCCAAACATGCGTATGTTCACATATAAACATCCACATTTTCCTTCAGAATCAATGAGCAGTATACATTTACTAGAGTTAACCATTTTAATTCGTTGGCACATTTTTTGCAGTTCCTCATGATAAGAGATTATATCATTCATTAGGAAAGTTTCATTGTTGGAAAAGAAGTCATTAATGCTTTATCTAACTCTCCAGTTTGAAAAGTCTATTGTAAGCTGAATAAAATCATGAGACACAAGTACAATGAAAAATGTTATTTGATGACATGCATTAATGCAAGTAGCATATGTATACTGTAATCAGCTTCAATGTACAGGATGACTCTTGTCCTCTGCTATGCGATATGTTGTTGTTTTGCGTGGACGGCTCAGTCAACACTGTCAATGTCTATCGTGCCTGATTTATTCACTTCTACCACACCCATGCCCACACCCGTAAACAAAGCGATCCACGCAACACAAAAGACACCACCAGATGAGTTTCTAGTGGAAGACTACTTACAGATCATATGTATATCGTGATTTTGGTTAGTGTGACTAAAATATATATTGTTAATCAACCACTCAGACTTGGGGGTTTAATGAGCCGAGCCCCTCCCTTGTGCAGATTTTTTTTTTTTTTTAGAAGTAGGCATTTTTCACCCAGTCATGGCTCAGTAACTACATGACATAGAACTTTCAGTTAAAAATCAAATAATCCCAATTCTTCATCTCTCGACTGCAAGTGTCTCCAGGTATCTAAGTTGAGGTGTTAAGGAGGTACAGTAGATGATGTATGGAGCAATTTGGGGGGGTCACAGGAGGCTGTTTGGAGTGGGTGAGCCAGCAGCTACAGCACACAGCCCGTATGCCTGCCTGGGTCAGACGGGGATTCCTTGCTTGCATTCACTCATGCTCCCCCTTGCCCACCCTACCTTGGCACTTCTCTCCACTGCCCTTGTCAGCGCCACATGAATGAATCAACACCCCTTGTATGTGTGGCTCAGTTTATTCGCCTAATTTTTTTTGGGCATTTCTAAGGTGACGCTGTGCACTTCAGTGAATAGGATGGGAGAGAGAAACGACATTCCAAGGTTTATAACACATTTCTTGTGGTGAAGGATTAATTTCAGTTTCTCTGCGAGTACATCTTCTGTGTCACGTACTAGTAAGATCGCTTAGATATCCTAAGTTCATTTTCTTTTCTTACACCCATAGTTTTCATATTTTCTAAAACATTTACCTGGATAAGCTCTTACAGTCCTAGAGGAACTGCAGAAAAATGAGTTTACTGTCACAATAAAACCAATTTCAACGTATATTGCATTATATTACTGCAACACTTAGTGGCACTTATATTACAAGTGCACTTTCATTGTATACTGAGATAGTTTCCATATACCCATATTTTTCCTTAAATTCATATTCGAAATTCTTATGTACTAAAATCGCTTCCTTGGTTAAATTCTTACTGAGGTAGAGGAGCTGCACACAATATTTCTAGTTTACTATCACAGCCAAATTAATTTGCATGAATATTGCACTACATTACTGTAACACTTATTTTGCACTTGTACTGCAAGTTCACATACACTGTAACCTGGGAATGTTTTCTTATATCCGTACTTCTCCTTATACCGTGTTCTAAATTCTTTTGTGGTAATCTCACCATGTACACTATTTACCCTTTCCTACACACCAGTGCCTAGTACCTCACCTCCGTGTTGTAACTGTGTAGTAACTGAAGAAGCACTCACTGCACAGTGCCACTTGGCACTCATTGCATCTTCTTGCAAACTTGCTGTCATCACTTACTGTTCAGGCAGACATCGCACCACCTGTACAGTTTTTTTCCCTGCAGGTGTGCACCTTAGGTTCACCACGTGGTGACATGAGAAGTAGACTGCCTGGGTAACCCTGTCAGGCAGTACAGCAGCACCGTGTCTCCTTGGTGCTGCCAGCTGAACAGGTCTATACTCTACCAGAAACTCGTGCACGAGTTGTTTCTCAAACTCACGTAGAGCAAGTCCTACCCAGATTGTATAAAAGCGTTTGGCACAGTGATTTCAAGAAGGTGTAGAAACACCTTCTTGTACCACCTGCAGCACTTCCTGAGACAGCTGATGGCACCAACCTGCCTATCAGACTTATCAAGGAGCCACATGTTTTTGTTGTAACCATTGACTGCATCAGGCTTGATCAAGGGCTCCTTTGTCCTGTGATCCTGCTTCCCAGTGGCCTGCATCTCACCCTTGTGAACTGTGATAAGCATTTTAACCATCTGCTTGCCATGCCACTGGATGGCCAACATGCTGCCACATTTCCTGGTGAGTAAAGCCCCTTTCTTGGTCTCAAAGGGGAAGGCAGGGTAGTGCTTCCCATTAGGCCTTACAGTGTCAGAGGTTCCTGTGCCATGTTCAAGGAGAAGCTTTGTCAATGCCAGGGATGTGTAGCAGTTACCAGTAAACAGAATGTGGTTAGTCCTGAAGTACTTATCCTTTAGCAAAATCACAGTGGCACCTGAGGAGCCATCTGGGTCATCACATGGGATATCCACAGCTGATGCTGAGTACACTACAAAGTCCAGCACATATCCAGTCTTGCACTCACAAATGACAAACAGTCTGAGGCCAAAATGATGATGCTTGGACAACATTTACTTGTTAAATGCCAGTCACCCCCAAAACAGAACTAATGTCTCATCCACCACCACTTTCTGGAAAGGAGGGAAAAACCTGGTGAAAGTTTTCTTTAGACTGGACATAATTGGGTGAATTTTCCACAGTCTGTCATTGGGTGCAAGTACCAGGTTCAGGGAAAAGTGTAGGAATCGTAGTATGGCAAGGTACCTGTCCTGCACCATGAACTTCCCAAAGACAGGTGTGGTAAAATCATCCATTATCCAATAGTCCTGTATGGCATGTTTGTTTTATGTGTGCCATCATCTTGGTCAGAGCTAGCCACATGTAGTATAATTTACCAGCCTCCACAGAATACTTTTTCCTCTTGTCCGATCTGTCACTGGAAAGTTAAGCCAGCATAGGGATGTTTTCTGGTGATAGTTGATCTCGTGCATCAGGTATTCCGTTACGGACAATGAAAAAAATGTCGTGAAAAAATCAGAGATGAGCGAGGTGGCTGTCCCAGGGAAATGTAGCCACTGCGAGCTCAAACCCTTCCTCCTCCTCGCATACAAAAGTTTCCTTTGTCCCCACATGTGGCCTGTGGAAACTGGGACATTGGGCATGTGCACTACACATTCCCCGGCCTCTTGACCAACCAGCACACCCATGTGCATGGCTTCTTGTATAACAGGGAGGGGAAGGAGAATAGTATGAATCTGAGGGTGGTGGTTCACTGCGTGACGATGCCTGGTGAGTGCTTGAAGACGATGCTCCCTCCTACAGTAGTAGTTGTTCCCTAGGCGGTCTGGCCGAACAGCCCCGGCCTCCTACAGTTGCCCCCTGTGGTTGCTCCTGTGTTGGTAAGGGTGCAGATGAAGTGCCAGGCTGTGGGGACATCATTCGTGAAATTCTAGGCTGGAGTGATGCAAATGGTAGAGGCATGTAGCCTCGTCACTGCAACTATGTATGTGGCTTTGTGGCCAAAATGTGGCGCGTATTCTGCACATGACTTTCGGCCGCCCAAGCCTCATTGTTTAAACCTATCTCCTCAGAGGAGTCTCCTGAGGCGTTTGAAGGATGCAAGATGTTAGCTGGCACTGTGGGATTATCGGCCGTCACTATGGAATCGTCTGACTCACTCTGAAGTGGTGGCATGGAGCTATAGTAGGAGACACAGGAGGGCAGCTGGGGCACATTACTCTCCAAATGATAGCTCCTGCTCTCAGATATCGTCTCGCCACTTGGAAATGATGGCACCATCATCTCAAACACCGTGCCGGTAACACTGTCACCCAAATCCTTCCCTGGATAAGTGAAAGAAATGGCAGGGGTTGGACGGCCACTCGTAGCGGGGAGGGAATTGTATGATGAAGATCCAGAACTCGTCTTAGTTTACACTACTGTAGCAAGTGGGACACTGGCCTGGGAGCCCACGTGCCTCCTAGAAGCCTGTGTGACTCACTGGGCACCATACAAAAAAGGTAGATTTCAAACGCTGGCAGGAAACGCAGAGCAGCTATAGCTGTCATCTGTGCTGCCCCGACCACCAGTTTTACGACGGCTATGGGCATCATCTGAGGTTTAAGAATTCATGATGAGTGTTTGCAGAGATGGAGACTGGAGTAGAGTGTCAGGGGAAATTTTGTATTTCAAAAAGAAAATGTATAATTCACGAGGATAATGTGGTATTGTATAATTCGAGTATACAATATATACCTATGTGTGCTAAGAATGACTATCGAGTCATTTACTACGAGAGAATAGACTCGTGAAATCAAGTAGCGATTTCACTTTATGCTGACTTACTTCGCCAATTCTCTAGAGTCGAGAATTTATAGATTTTCTCAACGGTACACAGCAGAGACTAGACGCTCAAGTAGGCTGTAATATTGTACCATTGGCCTCTGAGAAAGTTAGTTTCTCCCCTTAACATTCAAAAATGATAATAATAAGATAAACAGGATCTTGGCTGAGCCAAACTTCTAGCTAGCACAACGGATTTAAGGATTAATGCCAAAAGCTGGCCTAAGTACCAGTCTTGATTTAATATAAAGAGTTGTGCTAACGTGGAGTAGCAAAACTGTATTAAATAAGTGGGAAAATTAAACACGACCGTTACATTTAACAAAGCTCAAAAAACGAACTGTAAATTTATTGAATACAAGCAAATAAATTTACGTTACATGACTCCAATTCAAATCAAGAAAGGGAAATGCACTCACTCAAACACTCAGACAAACAGCTAAATATCTCAAAAACTTAAGCCTAGGAAAACACGAAAATACTAATCGGTATAGATGAGACCGAGCTGCTGTGACGATCACCAAGGATTGGTGGGAGCTTTCAGGATACACGCCAATACAAGCTGAGATCTGAAATCACTAAGAAATCACTCAAGCCTTTATGCAAGGCGAACCGCGACGCACCGTGTCTACAGTCAGACTAGCTCTGATTTTGAGTACACGGCATGAAAAGCGTGTGAAAGGGTGTGTGGCCGACGTAACGGTCCAGAGCGGGAGCGATAATTCAGAAGTTATCGCTCAGAGGAATGCACCACCCGCACATAAAAACAATCACTCGCGAAAGAATGACGAAAGTTTTGACAACTTGATGCGAATACAAGCACGCGAGCGGACGGTTTGAGAGGACGAGCGAAACAATGTACATTTCATAATAATTCGTTCCTCCCGCAAAATCACTCGATGTCACAATTTACTTTACATAATTTTACGATGTAGAAAATTCGTGACATAGAGGTTGCAGTGATGCTGATATAGGTTGCACGCATCTCTCTCTCTCTCTCTCTTTCTCTCTCTCTCTCTCTCTCTCTCTCTCTCTCTCT
>JAGKTI010025102.1:0-14108 GCA_018397915.1 Birgus latro
TATATATATATATATATATATATATATATATATGTATATACAGTATGTGGGCCCCAAATGACCCAAGTATGGCATTTTCAGCCATTGTTTGACTTTGTTTGGGTAGTTTGAAGCATCAACTTGTCTCTCCCCCAGCATTGCCATCCCCTCCACCACACGTCCCCTCTTATCCAAATGTGTTCTTGTGATACCTCTGGCATAAGGGTTAACTTTTGGTGCTCAAACTTCATTGCTTGCTCACCATCTGTCTCCTGTTAGTTGCTGTCCCCCTTCTGCTTATCTTCCAGCTTTTCTCCCTTTTCTTTTCATCCTGTTACTTTTCTCTCTCTTTCTCATATTCTGCTGTCTGTCATGTCCTTGCCTTCATTCCTTTTCTTGTCACATTCAGAGTATATTAAACGAATGCAATAAAGGAGGGGAAGAAGTGGAAATTTGCATACCTCCTTTTTATCTGGCTGGCAGTGATGTTTTATCAGTCCCCCTTCTCTCCCTCTCCCCATCCTTTTCCTTCCTTATGTCACTTCTCTTCCTCACCTTTTCTCCTTTCCTGTTACATTCTTTTTCTTCTCTTGTTACCTGTATACCTCTTTTTTCTTCCTATCTTCTTTCTTCCTTCTGTCTCATCCTAAAGATATAAAAGAAAGCAGTTAAATAGAGAAATAAAAGCTAAATCCCTGTTTTATGTGGAAGGCAGCACTTTTTAAACAATATATTTCTCTCTCTCTCTCTCTCTCTCTCTTTTCCAAATATGTTATATTTTTACTTAAGAGAAATTTAGAATTTTTTATACTGTACCGTAGTTGTAATGATACTGACAGTAGTGATGATTAGTGTCATGTTTGTGGTTGGTGATGGTGTGGTAATAACTGTAAGTGGCTTTCATCTAGTTTGGTAGTGGTGGTTTTGACGGCTGCCAGATGTTATGTGAGCAGAAATTATGATTTTGACTGGGGCCATGTGATGAGTAATCAGTCAAGTTGTTAAGGCCTGTGTATTTTAGTGGTTAGTGGTAAGGGTAGTGTAGCAGTTGTGTACTCATTCAAATTTGAGCATATAGGCTAGTGTGGTGGTGAAATGTGTGGTTGTGATGGTGTTGTAGGTATGTGGTGGGATGGCGGCCACTGGCAGGAGGCAAGATGCGGCGAAGGTAAACAAATACCTCCATTATTTGACCCTCGCATCCCCAGCTTAGGCATACTATAATTGTAACTTTCACTTTTGCTTTTAAAGCTGGTATTGTATTGTGTGTTTGTATTTCCCAGTTGTTAAGCTGGATAATATTGCCTAATGGAGCAGACTGACGCATGTTTTGTTATATGTGCATCATACTTTTGCACTTGCTCTTACAAATGCCTTTCCAGTATGTAAATATTGGTTTGAATTCTCTTACGTCTTTTTTTTCCTTCATTCTTTCCTTGTCCTTCTGCCTTTGGGTGACTTTACACTCCCTCTTCTGTCTTTCTTTCCTTTATTGTTTCCTCATCCTTCTGCCTGTGGGTGACTACACCGAGTGACAAGCCAAATGGTTTCCTGTACACCAGTAAACCATTTACTACCCTGGGTGGTAGCCATATAACCAAATTTTGGCGCCTGGTGGTTCAGTGGGTAATTATGGCACTCCAGTCAGATTGAACCAGAGAAGGTTTATATCCAAGGGGTGGTTGGGGTTTATTGCTCATGTTACGCCACTCAGGGATGAGTGAGGCTGGTCACTCTCATCTTAAATGTCAGGACCAACTTGCCTAGCCCCAGGCTCCTACGCTTTTCTGTGGGGCAACATAGGATTGGATGATGGATGGAGAGTTCAGCATATTTCTTATGAAAATACAGGCAGATAACAGTAAGCATTAAAAAGTATAGTAATGCTGTATACAGATAGTATTTGGGGAGAAATTTCCTTGTTAAAGTTTAGAAGAAAAGATAAGATTCAGAAATAGTTTTTAGGAAACAATATGCATTATGCTGTAGTTATGTCACCAAAAATAATTTACAACTTTTTGTACTGTCATTAAAAAAAAAAAAAAAAAGAGAGAGAGAATGTAAAGACACTACATATGAATGAATGAGTGAACAGTAGTTGTTGGTTTGCTTTTGCCTGACATAGAGGAATGGCTTTCACATACATGTGCAGAATATACATTTAATGAAATAAATGGCAAAGAAGGAACAAAGATTCATTCATGTAATTATCTTTCCTATACTTCATAATTTATCACCTGCATGCATTTTTGCATATCATTTACCTATATGTACTGTATTCAGCAGATGCATGTATTATATCTGAATTATCAGCATGAATATAATGTTTTGCTTTTAATATTCAGTTGTAAGATTCTTGTATGTTGTTTGTTAGAAAGTTTCTCTCTCTCACCCTTTCTCTCTCTTTCTCCACACTTAGGCCTCAGAGATCTGAGGGGAAGGAGCATTGCATTAGAAGTTTATCTCCAGTTTATAATGTGTCATGAGGCATAATTACCCTCCTCCAATGTTGTTGATGTCTCATTCGCTCATTCATATTGGGTGGCATGTGATGGTGTCCTGCGCACTCCTCCTGTCAGATGGGGATAGAACTACCACTCTTTTGGGTGCCTGTCATGTAATGTCACGTCTTCTTGCACTTTGGTGCATCTGTACTTTCATTGTCACCTGAAGCCATCCTACTCTGTTTTTTGGTTACCATGTTTTATGAATAAATACTAGGAGTCTTTGATACTTTTTTTTTTTTTTTTGGTAGTGATCAGTTATTTTCCAAATTCATTAATTTTATGGCATATTGTGGACCCAGGTGCACAACAAGGTGCTTCTTAGACATGTTTTGTATCCTGCTGTTTCTGCTACACCTACTAATATTTAACTTAAGTCTCTAATGATTGCTGACTACTTGGCAAAAATTACCGCATTTTTGGCCACATATACAATATTAGGATTTACCCGCTTTTGTGTGACGTGGCCTTTTGCAGCCATATAAGGTATGCCATTTTGTATTTCCACTCATTTGGATCTTATTTTGCCCATTGGCATATTGACTTCTTTATGCAGGCCGGTGGGTCTTCTATTATTTTAGTGTCAGGTAGCTAATGTATTTTTAGTTGCAGTCCAAGGTAACTAGCATGCTAGAAAGTTTTTTTTTTCTCCTTATTCTTGTGTATGTATAGTGTACAGCACTTCATATGCTGGGTCCTAAAATATAGTTATTGGTATTTTCCTCACACCTAATAATATGTGAGCAATAAACCCCAGTCACCTATTGGATTGAAACCTTATGGTTCCTGTACAGTTGGAGTGCATAAATCCACAATTGTATCAGGCATTCATTTGTTGGGTATGTAAGCACCACCCAGTGTAGTAAGCCTCTCCCTTTGTGTAGAGTCACCTTAACCCTTGGCCCACAGAGATTGTGGCATCTGGCTATCCTGCCTCACATAGATTTTTAATTCTTTCTAAAACCATCTGTAACCATATGAAATTGTAGAATACGTGACACTTAGCAAGAAAATGTTCTTGCCATGTAAGCATGTTTTTCTGGCATTTATGACATGCTTAGCACATCCAACTAAGTTATCTGAAACTGCTAATTCAGGCAACAGCACTAAATTCACTAAAGAACCACTATGAGTATGCAGTGATTTTGCAGTAATCACTTATGCACCACAGATAAGTTCATTTATTGCTTTCAGTTGGTACTAGTTCGGGTGAAACAAAAATTTACAATTACGTATAGCATTGCGTAAGTGTTATGTCATGCTTTCTTTCATTACAAAACTTTTTTTTTTTCTTCACTGACCACAGACACCCATGAAAATGGCATAAAATGCTTACAGAACATCACAGAGTTCTACAAATACTTGTGCTTCACTCATTTCTCATGTACATACAAACCTTGAGTACTGCATAATTTTCTAGTGTAGAACCAAGTAAGTCTTCCATGTTTTATGATTGACCATTATGCAATTATTCATTTGTACAATCTTAACATTTTAGCACCATTTTTTTGAGTGTATGATTACCAGTTGTGCATATATGATCACTATGATCACCTCTGCTGCTCCAGTGGTCACTGACCTGCAAACCTATAGTCATTTGTCTGTACCAAGATGTCCAATGGTGTTTAGATGCAGAACCCCATTTATAGTCATCTGCAGTGGCCTCACCTCTCTGTCAACTCTGTTATCTCAGTTACTCACTTGTGTGCCTCCCCTGTAATCTTCTCCCCACATACATCATGTTGCATCCACATTGTGTATCTTACCATAACTCAGCCATCTCAATCATTACTGTGCAGTATTGGTTATCAAGCAGTAGTATAGAGTTGGAGTTAAAGCAGCAAGTGAAGTGCAGTGAAGTGAAATAGTTTCATTATTAACTTAGTGATCATGTCCTCCAAACATGGTGCTGGTGAGGTTGTTGGTGCTAGCTCTGCTAAGCCAAAGCAGGCAAGGAAGAGTTTATCCCTGGACATCATGTTAGGTATTGTGAAGCAGCACAAAGAAAGGCAAGGTGCTGGTGGTATTGCAAAGTGCTGTAGGCTTTCCACAGTCAACTGTGGCTGTGGGGGAGCACATATCCTCCTTGACTGCCAAGAAGTTGACAAAATAACCCAGTCCTTTCATGGGGGAAATGCTCCTTCAAACTTGGGTCATGGACCAGAATTTCCACGGTTTGTCCCTGTCAGGTACCCTTGTTACCGACAAGGCATTGTTATTATGGAGGACAAGAAACAGAGGATGGACAATAAAGGTAGAGATAAGAGAAGTTTAAAGGTCAGCTGTAGGTGGTTTGAATATTTTAAGGTTAGTGCTGGCAAGCATCACCTCTGCATTATCATAAACATTGAGCCAGGTAGACTAGTTATACTGTACTGCTGCTACTTGCATGTGCAGGTTTACATGGTGCAGCATGGGGAGGCAGAAGGAGGAGGGTTTCCTCAAGTTTGCCCTGGTGAATTTAGTGGATGAATACTTACTTAATATGAGTACAAAAGTGGGAGTTTGGCCTTGCAAAAAGCTTTCATTTTTTATTGTACTTTCTTTTGAAGCACCCGTAAGAAGAATCCCCAAGATGGAAAGAAGGACTGTCAGGGCAAGAAGATCCCAAGCATCAAGCAGAGATGGAGGCATTTATTGTTTATACAGAACTGAGTCAAAGACTTGACACTTAAATCCTTTGCAAGCCTAAGCCCACTGAGTTTAGTGCTACCCTACCCCTCCATGCTGGGGAACATTATAGCACTTGTATGTTTTGGGCGGCCTTGGGTAGTGTGCCAGGGACACTACCAATAATTAGTGCACAAGACATCATCGACCTTGGAAGAAGGTTTTCAAAACTCACTATGCATTATAAAATGGAGACATGAGCCATTGCTGCCTCTCCTCAGTTCTCTGAGTCTAGGATGATTCCTTCCTTATAATTCCTTGGTGATGATATAGGTGGTTCAGATTCTGTTCCTAAGGGTGCCTTCATTTCACTCAAAGTGAAAATGGGTTTTTTACCTTGCAGAATCCCCCTTTTTTTATTTAACGGATTTTGAAGAAATCTTACAAATAATAGTAATTCTGTTAATACCACAGGTATGCTGTATTATTACTGATGATTCATAGTGATTTAACCCGTGGATTGCACAGTTACCTTTTTTTTTTTCATCCCACCCTGTAGTGTGCAAAAAATGAAGGATTTTTTTTTTTTTTACTTGAAGATAAACATCCAGGGCATCATCTGGTGAAAAAAAAAAAATAATAATAATCTCTCTCTCTCTCTCCATCTTTGCATAAGACCATGCATAAATTTCCGCAGGGGAGTAGTGAAAAAATGGAAAAAAATATATATATATATTTTTTTTATTATAAACTTGAAGATAAACTTCCAGGGTATCAAGAAAAAAAATCTCTCTCTCTCTCTCCGTCTTTGCGTAGCGCCATGCGTAAGTTTGCGTGGGGGTCAAGTTGTTAATGGTGATGCATGGCCAGCACAGCCTGAGCTGTGGCTTGCAACACGACACTACCCAGCCTGAGCTGTGACTTGCAATCCACGAGTTAATAGAACAGTATACTGGTGATGCCATTCTGATTTTATAGTTATATTCCATGTAATCTTTATAAAATAAACATCAGAGGTAAGAAATTCTATACATAAGTGCAGTATATCCATTTAAGGAAGATAGACAATTGGTAACATTGACCCTGTGGACAGGTATGTGGAGGCATCACCTGAATGGGCCAAGCAGTTAGAGGCTGATCTTCCAGCTGGCAAGACAGCAGTTACATTCATGGCACGCTCTCCCCTGTCTCATGAAGCTGCCTCATGCTCCTTCACTGTTGAGGTTGTTGGTAGGTCCATTCCTCTTCAACTCCTTTTTCTTCACACTTCTCTGTACAGGAGGTACTCATTATGAATCACTTTAAAAAATATGTTGTTCTGTTTGTCCACAATAGATTACAGAAAAATTGCTCATTCATAGTAAGTTCCATTCCTACCTTATTTGCCAGTTCCTTCAGTTAGAGTGCCAAATGCATGGAAAGTGATATTTTGGAATTCCATGATATATAACGACGGCCACTAGTTCTTACATGTACCATATTTACCTGATTATGTCCATTTTCATTTTTTTTTTAATCACTTCCCCCTTCCAAACTGCTCCAAACATCTATACTTATGTTAGGAAAAATAAACTTTTCCATCATTCCATAGTTTATATTTGTATCCTCTTCTTCTGTTTTCTTTAACAAAAAGGTCCTCTGTGTACTGTGAACTCTCAGTTATCCATCATCACAATATCCAGTACCTTATGCTCAGCTTTGTTAAAACAGTATCTGGCGGAATTTGGCAATATCCGGCACCAAAACAGGAAGCAGTCAGTGATCCTGTGCATTTTTCGGTGGCAAGGTGTATTATCCAAGTCAGACGAGAGACCCACTCGGCATGCAGGAAAACCTTGCAACGTGCCAGCCTCTCATAGTGCGTTGCGGAAGTTGACCACCCGGTGCACTGAGCCTACCATTGCTCTGCTATTCTCTCCTGTGGACACCTACAGTGAGGATGTATCTGTGTGCTTCACACTTGTGACCCACACAGTGGCTAGCCCCTAGTGCTGTGACTTAGTCTGTGGCCTCCCATGCATCACTCATTGCTGTAGTGCTGTGATTAACCTTGTGACCCCCCTCAGTGGTTCGTGCCCCAGTGCCCTAACTACTGCTTAGTGAGGACATATCTGTGTGTATCTACCTTCCATAGATGCCACCATGAAATGACTCGATGAGTACAGTACAGTATGATTATGATTATACTGTATTAGGTTCTGTATTACTGTACTGTATGTATTGTATCAGTACTGTATTGTATTTTATGCTTGACTGTAATCATTTACTCATGGATAATTTAATAGGAAAGTTTTTAGGATAGAGGGTCCAGATAGATAGTGAGATAGTGACACATTATCTGGCTCGACTCTGAATGGATAGCTGACTGGGGGTACCCATGCAGTATCCGGAGTTCTGCAATATCTGGCGTGGGGGTTGGCTGAAAAATGTCGAATAATTGATAGTTTACTGTACTTTTTCCATTCTTCCTACTCTTTTAAGCAACATAATCAAATCTTCCCTCTCTTTTTTTCCTCACTTATGGTTGACACCTAGCATCTTCAACCTTGCTTCATAAGACAGCTCTCATCCCAACATTGTACAGGTACAGTATTGAAAGTAACCAGTTCTGCATTCCCCATAACTGTACATTGTTTACCAGATTTTGAATGTAAGAAACACATATACGGTACAGATTAATAAACATACACAAGTTCCACAGTATTGCAATACAGATAATGACATGGTGTGTTTAAATATTCTGCTTTCACCAGACAAGGAAGAACCACAAGTGTTCGGGTGCCCGAAGTCATTCTCAGTTCAGTTAGCAGAAGGAGAGGTCAGCACACGCATCAGGTGGAAGGAACCTGTCTTCAAGGACAATGTGGAAGTTTCAAATCTGTGGAAGTCTCTTGTGAGTAACTATAACATTATAAATTTGTTATGAGCATTTTTTTTTTTTTTTGTACTCTGTGGACTTCTGTATAGGATTGTATTACATCACCAGTAATTTACCATTCCATTTATTTCCTTGTCACATTGTGATGACCAAGGTATGATAGAAAATTTATGAGTTTTTGAATCAGCTGGGAATAGCAGCAGAACACATTCATAGGAGTTGAAGAATATTTATGATTGATAAAAGGGGGAGTTAGTACAGGTCCTGCAAATTATATATTGTAAGGGATTGTTATGGTATGCCAGGAAAGAATTATAATAGACATAGACTGAAGGATAGGATGTTTAAAAAATCAGGAAAGAATTTCAGCTTTATTTTTATCATGAAAGTACATAACTCTCTTGTTACACATCTCATATTGATCATTCAAGCCAATTTTGGAGAAAATAAATGTATATTTAGAGGTTGCTTAAAATGATGATTTTTGTCAATGTAGTGGAAAAGAAACATTTGATAATTTTTCTTTTTCATTCAAAGTATAAAATACTGTGCAGAAACTAATACCCTAACTAAAGCCACTTTCGCCAGCTGCTTCATCCTCTTGTGAACTGCCCGTGCATGCTCGCAAGCCAGTTTGAGCAGGAACTGTTTCTGTTCCTCGTTTATTGTCATCAATGAGTTGAAGCGCTTGATTAAGGCAATGCCACTTTCAGCAGCATCATTGACCACCTTCAAGGACTTCACCTGTTTCATTGCCAACTGGTAGTTTCCATCATCCTCCCACTCTTCTGAATACTTGTTCAAGAACGTTGGCTGCAAGCCAGAATTCATCAGACACTTGATCAGACTGGCCGTTTTTTAGGAAACAAAGTCCGCTAAGGGCTTATTCAACTGGACTCTCTTGCCCTTGAGCCTTTTCCAGCCTTTGCTGCAACTCTTCCTTGTCAAGTTGTTCACCATGTCCTTCCTCACTGAAGCTTCCAGATGCTCGTCAAAGAAGGCAAGGCCTACAAGCTCCTCCGTCAGATACTACAAATGATGTTTTGCTGCCTTTTCAGCCTCATCGATCTGAGTAGCTGTCCAAAACAGGAAAAAAAACGGAGATCATTTCTAGGTGCTCAGTGAGGTATCATCGCTTCATTCCATGCTTCAACATAAGTCAAGGATATGATGAGTGATATCAGGCGCATGCCTCATGCCTCTTTCTGCGTCATTGTTGCGAATTGGCCACCAGTTATCATAATCTTAATCGTATAAATCCTTTTTGCCATCCATTGTGCCTGATGCGTGGCTTCTTGTGGGTGGAAAGTTGATTGGTCATGTTGACTACCTAAGAAGATGTACGCCAGCTGGAGTAGTTCCTTGTAGTCCTCACAAGGATGACTTCCACTCTCAAGGGTTGATTTCAAGACTGTCATCATGTACTTCTTCCGTTCCTGAAGGGCGATGAGGATGGCGAAGAGTTCCACAAAATCTTCATCGATATCCACAGTCTTGTACAAGGACTGATTGATAAAGGGCCAGTGTGTCTGGAACCACTTGAATAATCCTACTGTACATCTGGTCCAGAGGTAGATCCGTGGCAGACTTCGAAGACGGTTTTCAGGATGGCTTCGTGAACATGATGTCTGCAAGCCATCTACACAGTTTATCTTCTTGCTCAGTTAATGTGCAAGCACCCTGAAGCATTCCAGTATTTGCTGCAGTAGTATCGAAGCTCAGCGCAACAATCTTGTCTTGAAGATTGGCCTCCTAAACCTGTTTGAGAGCAAGTTCTTCTCCAGTTCCATTCAGTGCTACTGGAACACCTAGAAGGTCTTCAGTCTCTTCCCTGGAAGCCAGTACAGTGATCCGGTTGTGCAAACTCTTGCCTTGACAAATATTTGGAAGTAGCTTTTCATCCCAGTGAAGTGTCCTGACTGATGCAGAGATTCCAGCTGCTATCTCGTCTCTTTTCTCGCATCAAGTTCTATAGACTGTAGCAGGCAAAATCACAAACTCCCCGAGATTATGACCAAGGCTTTGGGAGGCAGCAGCATATGAACTTGTTGCCTGACACACCGAAGGATTGTCCCAGTCCCAGGCAGCAGTCAAATTCTTCCCAGACAGCTTTTTAATTTTTGCTTGTTGCTGCATAACGACAGCAGGGAGATTTGGCTGGAGTGAGACTGACAAATTCATTGTCATTTGTGGAAACCGCTGACATAGGGCTGGATTCCTCCAAAATGACTCTCCTCCAACAAACCCCCCTTTCCTTTAAGTATTTCTGTTTTCACTGCAAGCCATCTGAATCTGAGTGGCATTACTTGAGCAAAAAACCCCAACCACCCCTTGGATATAGACCTTCACTGGCTTAATCCAATTGGAGTGCCTTAATTACCCACTAAACCACCAGGCGCCAAAATTTGGTTATATGGTTATCACCCAGCGTAGTAGGCTACACTCAACCCTCAGCTATCACGCCCAGTTGGTGCAGCTATGGCTGCTCTATAGTCGAAATCATGATAGCCGAATTGAAGAACTTGTAATAATTCTAGCTGGTGCCATGACCTCAATATTTACCCCTAAGATACCCTTTTTGTATCACATAATAACATATAGTAGTCTAAAAATGAGCTAGCAAATTAGAAATATACAGTTAGACCTCACTATAATGGACTAACTGGGGCCCAAACCATTCTGAAAAATGTGAAATTCCGATAAAAGTGACATTCGGACTTCCCTCTGCTAATCTGGACTTTTTCCGATATATCAGACATTAGTCCGGATCGCATGAATGATTTTTAAATTTTTTACTACCACTGCGGTACTGTACTGAGTTATAAATTCACTAAATTAATCCAGTGGTTAAATATATATAATAGTACTGTATACTGATAAACTTGTCTTTTATTTATCTTATTGTGGTGAACATAGCTGAAATGGTCTGGCAGTCCGGACTGCTTCTGGCTTTATCAGACTTTTTCCGACATATAGGAATTTAGTCTGGTAGCTCCTCAAGTTCGATAAAAGAGAATTCTGATCTATTGAAGTCTGTTATATTGAGGTTTTACCATCTATCTATTGCCAGATGCCATAATCTTATAAGAGGTGGCCATTTGACTGAGTTATTTATTTTATGGGGAGGGTTAATAAAAAACAGAACTGAATATCCCTTTTGATGGCCATCTAGCATCATGCATATTTCGCCAGGAATAAGTTTCAGTGCCCATAAAAAAAAAGAAGCAGTGTGAAACTATTTTTGAAAGCCATTAGTCATCAACATTAAAAAAAAAAAAAAAAAAGCTATAAAGAAGTCGTCAACAAGGACTGATGGTTTCGGGACAATTTGCTGTCAAGTCAACAATAACAAGACAATTCGCCGTCACAACAATAACAAGACAATTCGCCGTCATTAATGAAGACAGCTACGGGTGATCTGTCAATTGCCAGATGCTATAATACCGTAAGGGGTGGCCATTTGACTTTGAGTTCTTTGGCCATTATAATATCACAAAAAGGTTATTGTTCTCGCTATCACCGTTCGCAGTCTGAGGACGAGCACTTGAATGACTCGGCGGGCTGTCCAGGAGACTCGGTCGGGCGGCCAGTCAGTGCTCAGCTGGCACTAACATCATGCGACCAATCACCGAGTGAATCTTTTGTTGACTGGGCAGAGCACCGGAGCCCGGCCTTTTTGAAATTTTCGAACATTTCTGTTGCGTGATAGCAGGCATTTAGTGCGTGATAAAGGTATTTGGGTAGTATTTTATACAGGCGTGATAGCAATACGGCGCTATAGCGGAACCCGTGATAGCCGAGGGTTGAGTATAAATGGTTTCCTGGTGTACAGGAAATCATTTGGCTTGTCACTCACTGTAGAGTCACCCACAGGCAGAAGGAAGAGGAGAGAATGAAGGAAATAAAGACGCAAGAGGGAGCAGAGTCACCCATAGGCAGAAGGACAAGGAAAGAATGAAGTGGAATATTTTATTAAAACAATTATCTTTATATTTCTCAAAACCCCTATGTATGAGACATCCAGCCAAAAAAAATACACCCGAAGTGAAAGGATTAAGTTTTTGCATGAATGCCACAACAGACTTAGAAGGCTTTGTGTGAGGGTTTGGCTGGCGGGATGGTGCAGAGCACAGACCTGCCTAGGAGAATGGGGTCTGGTTGATCTGGTTGATGATGTGGTGCTGAGCTGAGGGCTGGTTGGCATGATGTCTGTTATGATGTGGCACCATTCCTTCAGTTAATGTGGCCTTCACTTGTCCAGGTAACTTGAAGGTCCTGAAATAAAATACCATACTGGTAATTTATATGCCTTGATGACATGGTTGATAGTGATTTTGGGTCAGAGGTGAACATGGTTAGCTTCCAAAAGGTGGCTGGAAATTATATTGTTATCTTAATGCTACCAGGGACACAAGGGAGTCCACGTGGCTTCAATGTTCTAGAATACTGTAGCCAAGCTTCACACCTTCCAGAGTTTCTGGTCTTCAAGAGCTTGTAAAGAGGATATATAAGACTGGCTGTTACATTTTGCTGCATCCACAGTGGCAGCCATACCCAATGAGTTTCCCTGACTATTTCACTCACTCACTGAGTCACTATACAGTTGTGAACGATGGAATCTGTTAAGTTGAAGTGACATAATTTTATTAACATATTTATTTTCGGGGTGGAGGGTATTGGTGGTACAAGTATATCTGAAATGCATGTGTGGTGTGTCTTGGGGGGGGGGTTTGAGGTGTGTGTGGTGTGCATCTGGGGTGTGTCTTCAAGATATATCCAAAGCAGAAGGACAGCTTTGGAATATGTTGGGGTAGTGGGTATGATTGGAGTGGGTGTGGCTATCAGGGTTTTTTTTTTTTTTTCTGAACTGTCCCAAAACAAGAGTGTTGGGTGAAACTCATTACTTTTTTTATTTATTTATTTATTTATTTTTTTTGATGGGTGGCACCCACCAAGAAGCCTAGGATACCCTTGAATATTATCAGTAGAATTGAGACAGATAAAGATTGTGAATATTATCAGTAGAAATAAGACTTTTAAGGAGTGTTTGGAGTGCGTAGCTTAACAAGCATAGGTGGATCTGCACCATCTGTCTTACCAAGACATGTGTCTCTGACATCTGCAGAAATGAGTGAATTTGAGGACTTTGATGACATCTCACCCCTTGAGGAGTTAAAAGCACTGCTTAGTTCCCACTCCTTTAATCTCTCAGCTTAGGATTCCCCCCCACTCCCTCCCCGTCCTCAGCCTATCACACTGGTTTCAGCCACAGATGGTGTTGTGTATGCCATATACTCACATAACTGGTTACTGATTCCCCTCACAGTGTATGTACAGTACAGTACTGCATCTGCAGGCAGTCCCACAGAAGCTGTTGCTTACTTGAGGTCAGTGGGTCTGTTCAGCTAGACAGACTAGGGTTAAGTAGCAGCAAAAACTACAGATGCCTCTCAACTTTTTTTTTTTTTTTTTTTTTATGCAAGGAAGAAGGAACCAAAGGCCACAGGCCTGCATACTGTTCCTTCCAAGAAAAAGCAAAAACAGTACAAAAGAGAGCCAAATTCAAGATCCGTTCAATTCGAGATGCCTGGACACACTGCGTTTGAAAGACTGGAGATCATAGGAAGTAGGAAATACAGACAGAGGAAGACAGTTCCAGAGTTGACCAGTTGCGTAAATGAAAGACTGGGAGTAACGGTTAACTCTTGCATTAGAGAGTTGGACAGAAAAGGGATGAGAGTTTGTTGCTAGACGGGTACTACGTGCCCGTCGTAGAGGTGGAGGGATGCAAGCAGACAGTTCAGAGGAACAGTGACCATTGAAGTAGCGATAGAAGAGAGATAAAGATGCAACATTGCGGCGAAGAGACAATGGTTGAAGGGAATCAGTAAGAGAAGGAGAGTTAATGAGACGAAAAGCCTTTGACTCCACCCTTTTGAGAAGAGCTGCATGTGGGGAGCCACCCCACACATGAGAGTTGTACTCCATACACGGGCGAATAAAACCCGTGTACAAGGTCAACAACTGTGCAGGGGTAAAGAAAGTACGGAATCGGCTTAGCACACCTAATCTCTTGGAAGCAGATTTCACAAGAGATGTAATATGTTCTTTCCAAGACAAATCCTGAGAGAATGAAA
>JAGKTI010025103.1:0-14107 GCA_018397915.1 Birgus latro
ACAGACAGAGGGAGACAGTTCCAGAGTTGATCAGTTGCATAAATGAAGGAGTGGGAGTAACGGTTATCTCTTGCATTACAGAGCTGGACAGAAAAGGGATGAGAGTTTATTGCTAGAGGGGTATTACATGCCTGTCGTAGAGGTGGAGGGATGCAAGCAGACAGTTCAGAGGAACAGTGACCATTGAAGTAGCGGTAGAAGAGAGAAAAAGATGCAACAGTGCGGCGAAGAGACAAAGGTTGAAGGGAATCAGTAAGAGGAGGAGAGTTAATGAGACGAAAAGCCTTTGACTCCACCCTACTGAGAACAGTTGCATGTGTGGAGGCTCCCCACACATGAGAGTTGCACTTCATACACGGGCGAATAAAATCCGTGTACAAGGTCGACAACTGTGCAGGGGTAAAGAAAGTTCAGAGTCAGCTTAGCACACCTAATCTCCAAGAAGCAGATTTCACAAGAGATGTAATATGTTCTTTCCAAGACAAATCCCGAGAGAATGAAACCCCTAGCATGTTCAAGGATCATGCAGGACTAAGCTGGACATTATTAAACATTAGTGGGTAATCCTGAGGAAGATTTTGTCAGGTCGATAAGTGTAAGAACTGAGTTTTTGATGCATTAAAAATAACAAGATTATTTCTACCCCAGTCAAAGATATGAACCAAGTCAGACATTAGGTGTGCCATAGCCTCATCCCTTGTTTGTTGAAGTAACTGCTGAGATGGACGTTGCAGAAATCGAATGGAAAGGTGAAGGGTGGAATCATCAGCATATGAGTGGATAGGGTTAGATGTACAGCTTAGAAGGTCATTGATGAATAAAAGGAAGAGAGTTGGTGACAGGACAGAGCCCTGAGGAACACCACTGTTGATAGGTCTAGGAGAAGAACGATGGCCGTCTACCAGAGAGGAAGCTAGAGATCAAGGCACAGATAGAAGGATAGAAACCGTAAGAGGGCAGTTTGGAAATCAAAGAATTATGCCATACTCGATCGAAAGCCTTTGAGATGTCAAGTGCAATGGCAAAGCATTAGCCAAAGTCCCGAAAGGAGGATGACGAGGAGTCTGAAAGGTAGGTGAGAAGATCGCCAGTGAAGCATCCTTGACGGAACACCATACTGACGATCAGAAAGAAGGTTGTGACAGGAAAGATGCTTTAAAATTTTTGTTAAGAACTGATTCAAAAACTTTTGAGACACAGGATGTTAAAGCAACTGGACGATAGTTAGAGGGTTGGGAATAGTCACCCTTCTTTGGGACTGGCTGAATGAGAGCAAACTTCCAGCAAGAAGGAAAGGTACAAGTTGACAGACAAAGGCGAATGAGTTTACCTAGGCAGGGTGTAAGCACAGCAGCACAGTTTTTGAGGACAACAGGAGGGACTCCATCAGGCCCATATGCCTTGTTCACACTGAGGCCAGTGATATCAGAAAATACATCAGCTGAAGAAATTTTAATGCCAGTCATGAGGAAGTCTGAGGGTGGAAGTGATGGAGGAACAGCAACAGAATCGTCCAAGGTAGAATTGGAGGAGAAAGTCTGAGTGAAGAGATCTGCTTTATCAGTTGAAGAAATAGCTACAGATCCATCAGAGTAGAAAAGAAGAGGGAAGGATGATGAGGTAAAGTTGTTAGAAAGGTTTTTGGCAAGGTGCCAGAAGGAGCAAGAAGAATTCGAGTTGGAGAGTTGGGAACATTTAGCACGGATGAGAAGTGGTTGGAAGAAGTTCAGGGAGCTGTTGCCTCTCCTGACATTGAGAGGACTCTCCTTACGTGCTAAGGGGTCTTTGTATGCAGCATGTGTTAGGAGTGTGATGCTATATGGTAGTGAGATCTGGGCAGTAAAGGAAGAATATATTCGCAGGTTTAAGCGTACAGAAATGACAATGATTAGGTGGATGTGCAGTGCGTCCCTGCGTGCAAGGCTTGGGGGGGGCTGGGTTTACGATAGAAGAGTTGAGAGGTAGGATGGGACTGGAGTGTATTGGTGTTGTGATGAGGAGAGGTAGGCTGAGGTGGTTTGGACATGTGGAGAGGATCGTTTCGTTTCGTTTTTGAAGGCTCCAACATGCTTGCATGTGTCAGCCTTGGTCACCTAATGGCGGCTCTCCATGCTGCTAGGTCTCTGGCAGCCTCCCAATTCAGTCCCTTAACCCTTAAGTCACATTTAATGACCTCGTCCCATGTCTTTCTCGGTCTACCCCTCCCAACCCCTCCCCCAATATTAACACTTCTCACCCTCTGCACCCAATTATCATCCCCCATCCTCTCCACATGTCCAAACCACCTCAGTCTACCTCTCCTCATCACAACACCAATACACTCCAGTCCCATCCTACCTCTCAACTCTTCTATCGTAAACCTAGCCCCCCCAGGCCTTGCACGCACGGACGCACTGCTCATCCACCTAATCATTGTCATTTCTGTACGTTTAAACCTGCGAATATCCTCTTCCTTTACTGCCCAGGTCTCACTACCATACAGCATCACACTCCTAACACATGCTGCATACAAAGACCCCTTAGCACATAAGGAGAGTCCTCTCAAAGGATGGGGGAGGATAATTGGGTACAGAGGGTGAGAAGTGTTAATATTGGGGGAGGGGTTGGGAGGGGTAGACCGAGAAAGACATGGGATGAGGTCATTAAATGTGACTTAAGGGTTAAGGGACTGAATAGGGAGGCTGCCAGAGATCAAGCAGCGTGGAGAGCCCCCATTAGGTGACCAAGGCCGACACATGCAAGCATGTTGGAGCCTTCAAAAACGAAACGAAACAAAACGAGAGTGAAGAACAGATTTAGCACGATTCTGGGCAGAAATATAAAAAAGATGTGATTCAGGGGTGGGCTGACTCTGGTACCTTTTAAAGGCCCTCTCCTTGTTGCGAACAGCATTAGAACAAGTGTGATTAAACCAAGGCTTTCTTGCATTAGTCAGTGTGTGTGTGTGTGTCCAAAGCAGTGCACCCAACACATGAGGCCTGAGGTGGCCTTTGTTAACATTTTTGTTTTACTGTCACCCTCATAATGCATTAATTTACTGCTGCAGCGTGTTGATAGTCATATTCTTTTAACATATCCTAGTGTTCTGTGTTTGTATTAGTAGTGGGACCAAGAGTGTTAAGCATGAAATCAGCTTGAGATGTAACTGCCAGTTAAGAATAACAGGTGGGGTGGGGTATGGTAGTGGTATGGGGGAGGGTTGGGAGCTGAGGGTGGAGGTAGGTGGAGCTCGTTTTGTCCCCCCCTCTCCTCTTCCCTCGTTATACAGGGGTAGGAAAGGGGCGCCCCTGGACAGATATTAGTGATCGTGAGTGTACATCTTCCTTCATTTCTAACTACACACAGTACTTCTCTTTACAGGTACAAAAATAAATGATATTGTAGTTAAACATAAAAAATTACTGCAATACAGTACTGTACTGTACTGCAGAGTAGATCATGAAGCAAGTCATAATATAATGGGCCTATAGAAAACGGGGTACTGTGAGGTAAACTAGTCTGTGATAGCGTCGCTGAAACTCTTCTTCGATACCATCGTATTTCTTTTGCTATTTTTCGAGTCTTAGGCTACTTTTCCCTCATTTTCAAGCAGCAGACTTTTTCAAGCAATGGACACTTGTCCCCCCCCATTAGTCCGTTGATTGGAGGGTTGACTGTATTTATTATGAAAATTCAAGATCTTGCCAGCATTGTGCAGAGGGTAGATAATGCGAATTGTTGTTGTGGTACCCGAGGCCATACCACGGAAGCTGAATCAAAACACTCACAGCTGTTCTGCACAGGCCTCATCCTGTGCCTCACTACCACTCTCATCATTATTGGAGGGGTTATCTGCTGCCTGTTGCTGCTCCTGGAAACCCTCACAGTCCGGGTCAGACACTAAAGACATTACGTCATCATTCTGCTGCTGTGGTCAGGCCCTTCCTTACCGTGATGTCACAGAACTGGCACCTCCCTTGTAACCGCTCACACACCAGCTGCACCCCACTACACACTCACCAGCCCCATCAGTACCCATCGCATGCTACAAATTATACTTGCGAGTTGCGAGAGAATATCGTATTTGCCTCAATTTTTCATGCCCGTCACACACTGCAATTAATTATTGTCAGACTCCCGTTGCACATTAGGCAAGATGCACTTTGCGAAGGCACACTTTATATGTATATGACTGTTCAATATATATATGGATGAGGTGATGAGAGAAGTAAAAACACGAGTAATGGAGACAGGGATGGCGTTGGTAATGAACGGGGATGGATGGAATATATCAAATACGTTGTATGCTGATGATGCAGTACTGCTTGCAAATATCGGACAAGAACTTGGTAGACTAGTGAAGAGTTTTGTTGATGTCTGTGAGCGTTGTGCCTTGAGAGTAAATGCAGAAAAGAGTAAAGTGATGGTTACTGAGAGAGAAGGTGACTCCCAGTGTGATGTCACAGTGAATGGAGAGAGACTGGAATTGGTGAGAGAGTTCAAATACCTGGGTACAGTGATAGAAAAGAGAGGAAAATGTGCAAAAGAAGTTGAAAGTAGAGTGACACAAGGAAGAAAAGTAGCTGGTGCAATGAAGGCCTTGATAAGAAACAGAGGCTTGAGTGCTGCAGCTGAACGAGGCTTACATGAAGGAGTGCTGGTTATTAGTGAACAGATGATTAAGAAAGAAGTGTTCTACAGTACAATTATCATGACTCCCTTGCTCACAGTTATGTATACATGCCATGGTCTACTTATTTATTTATTCCTCACCTGACTGCCATCACCATCCCTCACTCACAACTCAGCTGTTTGCAGATAATACAATAAATACGAAGGAATTGTAAGCACAGTTACTTTGCCACATAGCCTAAAATAAATGCTTCATTTCTATCAGCTACTTTTTCTTCTCTGCCAATGCAAATGTGTTCTAAGCTGACATCATCTTAGAATGCATCTGATAATAATGCTGATGCAAATGGATTCTAATATGACATCTTAAAACATTTGATGACAATGCAAATACGTTCTAAAATGACATCATCTTAGAACACATTTGATAATTGAAAATGGTTTCTATGATGACAATCTTAAAACACATTTGATGTCAATGTAAATGCGATTTAAGATGACATCATTTTAGAATGGATTTGATGACAATGCAAATCCTTTCTAAGATGACAATTTCGGAACACATTTGATGACAATGCCAATGCAAATGCATTCTAAGATGATATCATCTTAAAATACATTTAATGCCAATGCAAATGCATTCTAAGATGACATCTTAGAACAAATCTGATGACAATGCAAATGCATTCTAAGATTACATAACCTTAGAATGCAAATCGCATTTGCATTGGCAGAATGGTAAACTCTAGCTAAAAGAAATGAAACATTTTTTTTTATTATTTGACGAAATTACTGTACTTGCAATCCCTATGTATTTACTGTTTCAGTTGCAAAATAGCTGAGTGGTGAGTGAGGGATGGATTGACAGTGGTCAAAAAGGGCACAAACACACAACTGAGCAAGGGAGTTGTGAAATTGTGATAAATCTTCTGTAGAACACCAGTTCACCAATAAATGCTCATGATTTATTTCTATAGTTTATTTTTCAATGTGTTTTTGAATAAAATGTGTTTTATTTAACAGAATGGACTTACCAAGGTACTGTAAGATGCTGGAAGCTTGTTGTAGTGAAAGTCGGTTGGTTAGGTATAAAACTGCATTGGTACCACACATTTCTGGCCAATGAAGAGTACGGTGTACCTTTTCTCAATGGAGTCATTCATCTTGCTTTCCACACACACACACACACACACACATACACACACACACAAATGCTTGGGTCCCTGGGAAGTCGTATCATAACTCGTGGAATTTCCTGTGTTAAATTCTGTTATCAGTGTCTTACAATATTCACCATTTTCAAAACTATTGCATTTGTCCAGCTTTTGTTTCATGGTGACCACAACGTGTTAAGATCTGTTTGCACTTTAGGCTTCAGAGTACAAATCACTAATCATGACATGACAACACAGGATAGCACAACAGTGAGAGTGCTTGCTTACCGACTGACGATGGAAACCTGACTGGTGATTTGTGGAAGTAAATGTGGTAGGTGGGGGGCGCTCACCATCCACTCACTCGATGTAGTGCTGCTCTTGGGTGTCTGCCCTTTCCTCTCCTCCATCCTTCTTTCCTTCCATCCTCTTCTGTCTTTCTTTCCTTCATTCTTTCCTCATCCTTCTGCCTACGGGGGACTTTACACTCCCTCTTCTGTCTTTCTTTCCTTCATTCTTTCCTCTTCCTTCCACCTGTACGTGACTCTACAGTGAGTGACAAGCCAAATGGTTTCCTGTACACCAAGAAACCATTTACTACACTGGGTGGTAACCTTATAATCAAATTTTGACACCTGGTGGTTTAGTGGGTAATTACGGTGCTCCAAGTGGATTGAGATGGTGAAGGTTTATATCCAAGGGATGGTTGGGGTTTATTGCTCATGTAATGCCACTCAGGGATGTGTTAGGCTGGTCACTCTCATCTTAACCAGCACCGTTTCCCCAACATACGATGCACGTCACAACTTTTTTTCTTGCTGAGACCCAACGACATGCATCGCGCGTCATGCAATTGAAAGGCCTGTCGTTTGCATATTTTCAAGATTCGTAGGAGATTTTTGGTAGGCATATGTGGGAGACCTTCCTCAATCCCCAGCCAGGCAGCAACACTGCCTGACCCTTTGTAACCCCCTCACCCCCACCCTCGATGGGTGCGCAATAATCTCGCAACTCACCTGTTAGCAGTGACCTGGCCAGTAAAGACATATAGCACCACAGTCTTTCCGACGACGAAATTCAAGGCGAAAGTGATTCCTGATGTGGGGCACAAAGATTACGTGGCACCGGAGTTAGTAATGAACAGAAGTAATGAGGAGGTAACATTGTCAAGGTAGGTGTGGTATGTTGATGTGTTTGGTGAGTGAGCAACGCTTATATCACCTATATTATGAGTACTGTGTGAAAACCAACATACAGTAATCCCTCTATTATTCAGACGCCCATTATTCGGATCCCTCACTTTTCGGACATCGTGGGCTGTCCACCCCCCAAAATGCCCCCAAATTCGAAAAAATCCGAAAAAAATCCATTTTTTTTAACTGTGTCAGTTTGAATTTCCCGCGCGTGCTGATCGGCTGTGTTTACGCGCGTGGCGCCTGTGTGTCTGTCCCATTTCCCGCTCTGTTTCTGGCTCATAAACACGCTCCTACAATGGCGGCCGAAGTGACTGGTTTTGTGGTGATACCCTACCTCCTGCAGGGCCTGATGCTGCTCTTTACCTTCTTCATCATGTGTGATGATCGCCCTGCCTCCTGAGAAGAGGAAGAAAGTGGTTCTGACTCTGGAGAAGAATAGGGAAGGGTATTGGAGGAGGTGGACGCTGGGTGGCCGACATCACGGATTCGTAGTGAATTCAATCTCCCTCACTCCACCTCGTTTGATATCAAGAAGTCCTGAGACAAACTAAAGCAGTACACGGCTGATTTCACTTCGAAGACCAAACGAAACATGGAGAGGAAGGTGATGTTTAGTCCTAAGTATGCAGACATCGACCGCTCCACGCTGATTTGGTATTGACAACTTGCTGCTGGTGTGTTGGTACGTGGAATGGAACTGACACCTGCTGCTGAGAAGTTCGCAAGGCTCCAGGACTCGTCACTAGACCACATGGGAATTTACTGTTATGTACAGTGCAGTGAAGTGATGTGCTCCTAGTTATGCAAAAAAAAAACGTTGTGGAAAGTGTTGGTGAGAAGTGCTGGTGATTGTCAATTGCAAAGGTCAATTGCAAAGGTGTGTGTGGTGCAATTTCTTCGTGTCAGAGTCTGAGATGATAGAGCGAGTTATACATCAGGACGGCGGCTTCTTTTTCGTAAGTACCCTAACTTCATCAAAATTCCTTGTTTTGTTCTTTCCATATCATTAATCTCATGCATAAACTGTGTGCAAGATGATTTCCATAATGATTTTCATGTCTAACCTGTTTTCAGCATGCTGTAAATGTGTTAAAAAATTTCCCTAAATGTTAAGCATAATTTCCTGCTTTCAATTTAATTTTTTCATGCATGGTTTTAAGTGCACCAGCTAGGAAAAAGGTGAATGCCAGTGAATTTCATGTCCGGTCATAACCTAACCTAACCTAACATTGTGTCAATCATAATTTCCTGCTTTTAATTTAATTTTTTCATGGATGGTATTAAGTGCACCAGCTATGAAAAAGGTGAATGCCAGTGAATTTCATGTCCGGGCATAACCTGACCTAACCTAACAGTGTGTTAATCATAATTTCCTGTTTTTAATTTAATTTTTTCATGCACGGTTTTAAGTGCACCAGCTATGAAAAAGGTGAATGCCTTTGATTATTGTGGAAGATGATTACCATAAAGATTTTCATGTCTAACCTGTTTTCAGCATGCTGTAAATGTGTTAAAAAATTTCCCTAAATGTTAATCATAATTTCCTGCTTTCAATTTAATTTTTTCATGCATGGTTTTTAAGTGCACCAGCTATGAAAAAGGTGAATGCCAGTGAATTTCAAGTCCGGTCATAACCTAATCTAACCTAACCATTTTTCTGGTAACAATTTACATCATTTACTGTATTTGATGCTTTGTATCCAATAATTTAGTACATAAAATGTGAGAAAAGATAATTTCCATGTCCGATACTTACTTATACTATGCTGGCAAGTTCTGATCACCTATCCCTTACTCACCTCTAAATCATCATTTTTTGGTTAAAATTCAATTAATTCATGCTTTGTGTGCATTATTTATGTGAAAAGGGACCTAAATAAGTGCTATACATGTCCAGTAGGGAGGTAGGAAGGTAGTTTTCTGATTTAGGTTAGGTTAGGTTAGGGTCATGAATGACCAGTGCTGGAGCATCAGGGCCCAATATTCAGACAAGACCAATGTCTGGGCCTGGCTTTTTTCTCTATTGCATCGAATAATGGAGGGATTACTGTACTCTTGTATTACATATAAATTCGTACCAAATGAATAAATATCTACTAGCCTAAGTGGTTTTGGCTCAGTTTCCCTCGCATAGGGAGCGTCTTTTATGGAGTGCAGCTTCATAGAAACAGTAGCCAGGTGAGGGGCCTCTCACCTGTTTAGGGCATTTTTAACTTCAGGTGAGTGCTTTCTCGCTGAATTTTCAATGATTCTCACCAAAAGCAGAGGTATGAGCCAGAAAAAAAAAAAAAAGTTGAAAACTGGTTGGGTTCTGGGGGTGGGTTGGGTAAAAAAGTGGTCGGTATGGGACAGGTTAAATGTCAGGACCAATTTGAATAGCTCGGGCTACTATGCTCCTCATGGGACAACGTAGGATTGGATGATGAATGATGATGAATGAATGAATGTAGGGTGACTAAACTAGAAGGGGGGAAGGAGGAAGGAGGGCTGGAAAGGGTATTAACTAGGAAATGACCTTGACCGGAAATACCTTCACTTCACATTCCCCGACTTCAACCAGTCTCATGTGACTAACCTGTGCTGGGGTGGCCAATGAAAGTGGCACACATATTATTTATATACTTGCCAGTCCGTGAATTTTCCCATTTGTCTGATAATTCTGGTCGTCTGATAACCAGATAATTAGAATTATACTGTACTTGGAACAGCCTACAAGCCGAGATGGTGTGAACAAAGAGCATCCATGTGTTTAAAACTAAATTAGATAGTAATCATGGTGACAGGACAATACAAGCTTAGTTCAATTCCTGCTATGCTATATAGAGATACCTCAGTTTAAAGACGCAATTGGTTAAGTAAAAACCCATCGTTAGGCAGGGTATCATATCTCGGGGTTGATTTAACATGTAAAGTATAGGGATGCATTTTTGAGCCTTGGGTTCCCCCCCAATCAAGTTGTAAACTCTCCAAAATGAGTCCAAAAACAAGTTTAAAGTCAATCTAATCTTTTTTTTTTTTTTTAATGCAAGAAAGAAGGAACCAAGGGCCATGGGCCCGCATACTGTTCCTTCCAAGAAAAAGTAAAAACAATACAAAAGAGAGCCAAATTCAAGATCCATTCATTTCGAGATGCCTGGACACACTGCGTTTGAAAGACTGGAGATCATAGGAAGCAGGGAATACAGACAGAGGGAGACAGTTCCAGAGTTGACCAGTTCCATAAATGAAGGACTGGGAGTAACGGTTAACTCTTGCATTAGAGAGCTGGACAGAAAAGGGATGAGAGTTTGTTGCTAGACGGGAACTACGTGCCCGTCGTAGAAGTGGAGGGATGCAAGCAGACAGTTCAGAGGAACAGTGACCATTGAAGTAGCGGTAGAAGAGAGATAAAGAAGCAACAGTGCGGCGAAGAGACAATGGTTGAAGGGAATCAGTAAGAGGAGGAGAGTTAATGAGACGAAAAGCCTTTGACTCCACCCTATTGAGAAGAACCGCATGTGGGGAGCCTCCCCACACATGAGAGTTGTACTCCATACACGGGCAAAGAAAACCCGTGTACAAGGTCAACATCTGTGCAGGGGTAAAGAAAGCTCGGAGTCGGGCCAGCACACCTAATCTCTTGGAAGCAGATTTCACAAGAGATGTAATATGTTCTTTCCAAGACAAATCCCGAGAGAATGAAACCCCTAGCATGTTCAAGGATGATGCAGGACCGAGCTGGACATTATTAAACATTAGTGGGTAATCCTGAGGAAGATTTTGTCGAGTTGATAAGTGTAAGAACTGAGTTTTTGATGCATTAAAAATAACAAAATTATTTTTACCCCAATCAGAGATATGAGCCAAGTCGGACATTAGGTGTGCCATAGCCTCATCCCTTGTTTGCTGAAGTAACTGCTGAGATGGACGTTGCGGAAATCGAATGGAAAGGTGAAGGGTGGAATCATCAGCATATGAGTGGATAGGGTTAGATGTACAGCTTAGAAGGTCATTGATGAATAAAAGAAAGAGAGTTGGTGATAGGACAGAGCCCTGAGGAACACCACTGTTGATAGGTCTAGGAGAAGAACGATGGCCGTCTACAACAGCAGCTATAGAACGACCAGAAAGGAAGCTAGAGATGAAGGCACAGATAGAAGGATAGAAACCGTAAGAGGGCAGTTTGGAAATCAAAGATTTATGCCAGACTCGATCGAAAGCCTTTGAGATGTCAAGTGCAATGGCAAAGCTTTCGCCAAAGTCCCGAAAGGAGGATGACCAGGAGTCTGAAAGGTAGGTGAGAAGATCGCCAGTGGAGCGTCCCTGACGGAACCCATACTGACGATCAGAAAGAAGGTTGTGACAGGAAAGATGCTTTAAAATTTTTCTGTTAAGAACTGATTCGAAAACTTTTGATACACAGGATGTTAAAGCAATTGGACGATAGTTAGAGGGTTGGGAATGGTCACCCTTCTTTGGGACTGGCTGAATGAGAGCAAACTTCCAGCAAGAAGNTTTTGATGCATTAAAAATAACAAGATTATTTTTACCCCAATCAGAGATATGAGCCAAGTCAGACATTAGGTGTGCCATAGCCTCATCCCTTGTTTGCTGAAGTAACTGCTGAGATGGACGTTGCGGAAATCGAATGGAAAGGTGAAGGGTGGAATCATCAGCATATGAGTGGATAGGGTTAGATGTACAGCTTAGAAGGTCATTGATGAATAAAAGAAAGAGAGTTGGTGATAGGACAGAGCCCTGAGGAACACCACTGTTGATAGGTCTAGGAGAAGAACGATGGCCGTTTACAACAGCAGCTATAGAACAACCAGAAAGGAAGCTAGAGATAAAGGCACAGATAGAAGGATAGAAACAGTAAGAGGGCAGTTTGGAAATCAAAGATTTATGCCAGACTCGATCGAAAGCCTTTGAGATGTCAAGTGCAATGGCAAAGCTTTCGCCAAAGTCCCGAAAGGAGGATGACCAGGAGTCTGCAAGGTAGGTGAGAAGATCGCCAGTGGAGCGTCCCTGATGGAAGCCATACTGACGATCAGAAAGAAGGTTGTGACAGGAAAGATGCTTTAAAATTTTTCTGTTAAGAACTGATTCGAAAACTTTTGATACACAGGATGTTAAAGCAATTGGAAGATAGTTAGAGGGTTGGGAATGGTCACCCTTCTTTGGGACTGGCTGAATGAGAACAAACTTCCAGCAAGAAGGAAAGGTACAAGTTGAGAGACAAAGGCGAAAGAGTTTACGTAGGCAGGGTGTAAGCACAGAAGCACAGTTTTTGTGGACAACAGGAGGGACTCCATCAGGCCCATATGCCTTGTTAATACTGAGGCCAGTGATGGCAGAAAATACATCAGCTGAAGAAATTTTAATGTCAGGCATGAGGAAGTCTGAGGGGGGAAGTGATGGAGGAACAGCACCGGAATCGTCTAAGGTGGAATTGGAGGAGAAAGTCTGAGAAAAGAGATCCGCTTTATCAGTAGAAGAAATAGCTACAGAGCCATCAGAGTAGAAAAGAGGAGGGAAGGATGATGAGGTAAAGTTGTTAGAAAGGTTTTTGGCAAGGTGCCAAAAGGAGCGAGAAGAATTCGAGTTGGAGAGTTGGGAACATTTAGCACGGATGAAATTATTTTTAGCAGAGCGAAGAACAGATTTAGCACGATTCCGGGCAGAAATATAAAAAAGATGTGATTCAGGGGTGGGTTGGCTCCAGTACCTTTTGAAGGCCCTCTCTCTGTTGCGGACAGCATTAGAACAAGCGTGATTAAACCAAGGCTTTCTTGCATTAGTCAGAGGATATGAAAAAGGAATGCATGCTTCCATGCCCGAGAGAATAATGGCCTAACAGCAGTAAAAGAAGCTACCCTAAGCCTAACACATGTAAATAACTCACTAAAACAAACAAATAAAATTTGAAAATCATCAAATATAGGTCTGGAAAAATCAAGCCTTGTACATTGTACCCCAAAATAACAATGTTCACCTAAACTGTGGCTAAAACACATTAATCTATGTCTAGAAACAGTTTATAAATCAACCTAAACACACAATTTTAGGGTAAAATATCATCAAAATCGGTAAAAAAAATCAAAACCCATCATTAAACTGGGATTTGGCCATCGTTAAGCAGGGTATGGTGGTATTTCTACCCCCATCGTTAAGCTGTGGTATTGCATCTAGGGGTATTGTATATCAAGGTATACCAGTATATAACTTGGTATATACACATCAGTCACTTCTCATACATTCATACATACAGAAATGACAGCCAGGATGAGGCCTCATCACTTACAGTCACAAATATATCCTTGACAGACACAACACAAACAACACAATTACTCTTCCAGAATGAACCACTCAATGTCTTGTCTGGTCATAAGAAATCATCATTTTGAACATTTAGATTTCCCTTGACACCTCTCACATCATACCAGTGCAATACATCCTTGACAAGAACATCCAACTATATTACTGTTAAAGATTTTAAAGCTAAAAACACAGCCAGCTACAAAAACAACGAAGATAACTGCTCAGGCCTTGAAGTTTGGTAACATATGAACCTAGGTCAGCATCAGTGTGTTGCAGAGGTCTAGCATTTGGTACAATTGACAATCCTAACATAATCACATATCTGCTGGTGGCATGAATGTGAATGAACAGAGGTGTCAAATATTAGGTGAAATGACAAAGTAGCTGATGCATGAATGTCAGATTTAGTAGCTAGACCTCCACCTCACACAGACACTGTCTCAAGTTCATGTGTGGCTGACTGTACATTCTCAATGATGCCTTACAATGCACCTATATCCCACACAAAACACTCTGCTCTCCCTCCTTCCCAGACATACTTTGTTTGTCTACACTTTCACACACCATCACCTGGCGGACAAAATCAACTCTCCCTTCAGATCACCACCCTATTATCATCACCACATGAATACACTCCAAATCAGACTAACCACACATCACTTACATAAACTACCAGAAAGGAGACAAGACAAAATTCAAATTCATCAAATAAATAGAACATTACTTTAGCACACTAAACAACACATCCATCACCAACATTCCCAGGCATATTATGATTGTGTCCCCCCCCTGTGGTGGCGGGGGGGACACAATCTGGCCGTACTGTGGGGTGGTACTACTACTTTG
>JAGKTI010025104.1:0-14107 GCA_018397915.1 Birgus latro
TTTTCTTCTCTTCTCTCCTTCTTCATCTTCTCTCTCCCTTTCCCATACCTTATAATTTATCATACCATTTTACTGGAACTGTCATATGTTAATGTGCACTTCTTTCCCATTGCTGAATACTGCTGTACAGTCACATGCTAAAGTCCTGTCGCCTCTCCTGCTTCACTGGGGAGAGTGAGATTCATAGATTTGATGATGAGGCTGCTAATAGAGAGCATTTTCCTGCCAACAGATGACGCGCTACGGTGTGAGGTATGACAGGTGGGAGAGAGCAGGGGATATCCGGTTCCGGAGGGGGGGATAGTGATGGGCCTTGGTAGGGAGAAGGTTATTGTGGAATGCATGCTTCTTTCCTTTATCAAGTAAATAGTTTGACGGAAACCATTATGGTAACAGTCACCATTCATCCAAGTCATACCATAATTTACATTTAGTGCTTCCATGGTATATATAATTAATTAAAGTTATTTCCTTACCGCTGTTGTGCTGTCACAAGACCAACACTAATGTTACATTTCCTTAAGCAGTATCTGTCTTGACATCATTAAATCTAGTATAAATTGTCACCTCTTGAAAATGAACACGGGGTAACAGCAGTAGCGTAACGGATGTTTGTATATTTGTGTGTATTCGTAAGTGGCATCGTAAAGAAATATAGGCTCTACATTACTGTCGGAAATTTTGTTTGGATTTTAATAGCTGTCCATTGTAGAGTGGTTATTTGTCTTCATTTCAGTTACTGGGTATATTGAGAATACATTAGAAAATATTTTATAATATCTGTATAAATATATTCCTTTATTTATTCTGAATGTCGTATTACATTCTCTAGAAAAGGCATAAGGTAACTGTAGTTCACTGTAGGCTACTGAGGCAAAACCAGTTTGGCGTCTAACAGAAATTCCACTTGGCATACATAATACCCTAATAACTAACAGTAACATCAAACAATTTATGGAGAATTTACACATTATCCTTGTCAGGGGAAAATGAGAGTTTGCTCTGGCGAGGTCGCCAGATGTCAGGGAAAAATGAGATTTTTACTCTGGCGTGTCGCCAGATGTCAGGGGAAATTTAAGTATTCCCAAGAAATAATGAAATATTGTATAACTGGTATACAATGTATAGCTAAGTGTGCTATGTCAATTCTCTAGGGTCGAGAATTACAAACTTCCTCAACGGCACGCAGCAGAGAACTAGACAGAGTACTCTATTGAGCTGCAATATTGTACCGTTGGCCTATGAGAAAGTTTCTTCTCCCCCCCCAACAATCAAAAAAAATTATAATAATAATAATAACAGGCTCTTGGCTGAGCCAACTCCCAGCTAGCACAACGGATTTAGAGAGTGATGTTAAAGCTGGCCTAAGTACCGGCCGTGATTTAATTCAAAAGTTGTGCTAACGCAGAGTAGCAAACTGTATTAAATAACAGAGTGGAGTAATTAAACACAGTTAACAACTTTAACAAAGCTCAAGAAAAGAACTGTGAATTTATTAATTACAAAGAAATGAATTTACGTTACATGAAATTCAAATCAAATAAAGGAATGCACTCACTCGCTCAAACACTCAGATAACGGCTAAATATTTCAAAAAGCTTAGCCTAGGAAAAAACCAGAAAATACTGATCGGTATGGATGAAACAGAGCTGCTGTGACGATCACCAAAGTGGGTGGGGCTGCAGGAGACACGCCAATACAAGCTGAAATCTGAAAAACGCTAGAAAAGCACAGAGCCTTTGAGAGGCGTCCCGCGTCGCGCCGCGTCTACAAGCAAACTGAGCTCTGATTTGAATCGGGGCGCGACGAGCGTGGGAGGTGCGCGCGCCGCGCCGGCGTGTAACGGCTACCGCGCCATCAGACAACTCAAATTTACGGGACGATGTCACGACTCACTCAACACAACGTTACAATGTAGAAAATTCGTGACAATCCTCATTGAGATGTCCAGCCACCATTTGCGTCAACAACTTCGCGTAACCGTTTAGGCACGTCCTTCACAAGATTCCTACATGTACTAGGGCGACGACGTATCCATTCCCACACCTTGTAGGCTTTCGCCTCAATAACATGACAGGCTCTCCAAGGTTCCAGTCGCAAACCATAACTGCCCATAAACTTTCGATAGGGTTGAGGTACGCTTTTTTGCTGGCTAGTTCAGTACCTAAATCTCCAGAGGTGCCCCAACCACTGTTTATCAACCGTGCTGGTATGGATGGGGCTGTTGTCACGCACCAGCACGATAGGGTGTGGACCTGCCATGCATCTATCTCACTGTGGTTACTAGAACACTTTCCAGAATGTTGATAATCAGGGCCTGTGAATTTGCCGTCCAATTTTAGTAGCTCCCCTGGACCATGCGCCCACATCCATCCCCAGAAATTTACACCCACTCATCCACTCTTACCTATTTCTTGAATATGATGTTCATGATATCGGGTATTTCGTGGTCTCCAACAGTGCCGTGCTCGTGCTTCCACTGATGTGAAATACTTTTCATCTGTGAAGATACCATTTTCCCAAAATGATTCTTCAGCTGGTAGATGTTGTAAAGCAATGTCAAGACGACCTTCCTTGTGTTGCTGCTTTAATTTTTCTTTATGGGCCTGTGTATAGCAGTGAATCTTTGCTCCGTGGACCCGCCATAATAATGTGGAGGGGTGGCAACGGAACTGCAGGTCACGACCGAGCTGAGCTACAGATGCTAAAGGTTGATTTTGCACTGTCCTGATGAGAAGAGCATCCTGTAGAGATATGGTTACCCGCGGCCTTCCTGTTCGCCGATTGGTATGTACCATTCCCGTTATATGTATGTATCAACTCCGTTATGTGTATGTATACTGTATATGCCCCCCAACATGTGCCCCCACTAAAACTGCTGACCTAATCAGCCGCTCCCAGGCTCGAACAACCAACTAAAAGCAGATGTATCCCGTCAGTTCATGGCTAACTCTCATATGGGCAACTTACTGTCCCCGTGCTCCACAGTTAGGCAGTAAATAGCTACTCCAGGACTTTCATTACATCATCAAGAGGTTGTGACCAAAAGGTATGCAGGGAACCCTCTTTCTGGTATCGCTTAATCCACCATTGAACGGTCCGTTGTGACACGCCTATAGTACGTGCAATATCGTTCGTCGCCATTCCGTCCTCCCACAGGCCAATGATACGACCTCGTTCAGCGACGACCTCCACAGCTGTATCTCTTCCTGTAGACATACCTTGGAACGAACAATATAATAACCTCATTTGCAGTGCTTAAGATTACATGATTTCCTAACGCAACAATAGGGCAAATAAACTATCAGTGATGTAAAGGCCTGACACGTGTGCCTGTCGGTAAAAAATGATAAGAATAATATGCAGTGTATAGGAATTTTGTGACATATAAAAGCATATGCATTACAAATTAAGAAAATAATTATCATGATATATGGTAAGGGATGCTATAGTGCCAAAACAATATAAACAGTTGCATCCCAGGTCTTACCTGTTATGGTGCTGGGATATCACTGGGTCGGGTTAGTTTTTTTTCTGCTCACACTACCTCGTGCAACCCGGAGGGCATTTTATGGTCCAGAGCAAATCACTCCACTATCGCTTCGTAGCACACTGGTGATTCACTGGCGGTTTCACGGAAAGAGAGCGTTCATATCGGTATATGGCCTGCAATTGGTTACCTACTAATACCTCGGATCGACTTATCACTACATTACGTGTAGCACAGTCTTTGTAAGAATGTAAGATGCATAATATGATATTTATATAGACGGACAGACCGGATTGTCTGTTGTTTCGAATTTCATTTCTACGTAGATTCACTCACTCCAGGACACAATGCCTAGCCTATATTGTTTTAGTTTTGATATTTTATTTACGAAATAATGTTATTGCATGTTTTCACTCGTAGGCAAGGGTACAGTAATAACCCGGAAATTCACGAACACAGATAGCAATATTGATGCATCTATAAACATCTCTTCCTCTCCTCTCCCCCACCTCTTGTCATACCTCACACCGTAGCGCGCCATCTGTTGGCAGCAGCTCTCATTCTCGGATCTATGAATCTCACTCTCCCCAGTGAAGCAGGAGAGGCGACAGGACTTTAGCATGTGACTGTACAAGAGTCTACCTCTCGACAGAGTGCACCGCCTATACAAGAGAACATTACAGAACCAACGACGGACGTGGAACAAGAGGCCAGCACTAACAGTGGTTGGGCGGATATCGTCACAGCCATTCCACATCCGCCCAATCGTTGTGTCTCGAAACGGAATCATAAAGATATGGCAGAGGAAGCTTATGCTGTCATGCAGTCCTTGAAAAACAGGTTTGTACGAGATGAACATCAAGCTGTCGGTGATTTGGTGGCCTTTAAGCTTCAGAGCGTTTCATCGCAACAGGCTAGGAACATGATAGAAAATATGATTCACAACATTCTTTATCAAGCAGAGCAAGGGCATTATAACACGCCATCCACCTATAACCACTCTTCAAAGCCATGTACGAGGTTCGCACAAACACACAATGAGTCATTATCATACTAATGAATAACATATACATTATATTCCCAAGGATATCAACCATCATCATGAAATTGTCACGAATGTGTGCAGTCTTAGTTAATCATGTTAATACTGTTATGTACTGTAAGTATGCCCAATTTGGAATAAACAGTAATACATAAATTTGTTTTAAGAAATACATCCAAATTATATGTGCATGGTCCTATTGAATGTAACTGCAAGTGCTTGATACAGCAGATGTTTAATGATCTGGAATTTACTGGATACCCTTCTGCAGGAAAACTGTTTTAATTAAGTTCAATTATAAATTAGAAATAAATAAATTAATGAAAATATAAATAACTCCATTAATGAATGACTGAATGCATGAATGAATGAATGATTACAAATTATACATTAATGAAGGATTAAGTAAATTGTCCTTACCTTCACATATTCACTTAAACCATTGATAATAGCAGAGCATACGTCAGGTACAATGACAGATAGTGACTGCTTTCATATTTTGAACGTGTGGCTCAGCCTAAGATACGAGTCTCCCGTAGCCAGATGCCGTAGAATCGCAGCCAGCCGATCCACAGGTGTAATTGACTTCCTCATATTTGTCTTGTTTCGTATATTCTGGTGCTATATTACGTAGGATCTCCGGAAAATCAGTTGCAGATATTAGGAAGCAATATCTAAGTGATTCACTATCACTAACTTGTTGAGGCTAAAGTCCTGCATCGTCATACATAATATCTTTGAACAACATATTCCTAAATTCATTTCCCAGCTTTATTGTGGGACGAACCCAGTATCGCCGAGGCTGTTATGGTTTATACCCACATAACACTAACGTAGCAGCCGCAGCTAGTAAGAGGTTCTTTTCCTCTAACATGTTGAGAGCAACTACTCCTGTGCACGCGTGCGGAGTGTAAATAGGTTTGGAACATGTTCGAGGCATGTTTGCAGCATTGTGAAAGTTTTTAGTCCGGCAAGTTTACGAACATGTTTGCAGCATGTTTGGAAGGATATATCTATTATGATGTGCCTGACATGTTCCTAGCACTGTTTCGGGCAATGTTTCAGGCACCGTGTGGACGGGGCCTGACCCCTACAGTACGTTTCGATAAGTTTTCCTGAACCTGCATAATTTTATTTACTAGCAAGATTGCCATTGGTTTAGACGTCTTCGTTCTGAAGAAAAGGATAATCCATTAGTTTCATAAGTGAACACTGAGGTAATAGGACTATCAGCCAGGCCGCGTGTGACTAGACTGTCTGTGGTAAAAAAAAAAAAAAGTTATTCTTGCTATCACTAAACAGTTATATTCAGTATAATTGTGACCTCACGTTGTCCAAGAGTAACTGTATCTCGTTGTCCAAGAGTAACTGTATTCCATAGCTAAAGTGCGCTTATTCTAACCTGAAAAGATTCCTAACCATTTCCGGGAAGCTCATGCACAAATATGGCGAAAATGGAGGGTCGGTTTGATTAATGAACAAGAAAAGCCATTGCTGACTCATTACTAAAGGTCATGAAATTTTATGCAACCATGACTTAGTACTGAATTCGTGAGAGTGGTCCCATTCCGTCAGGTGAAAAAAAAAAACTATAAGCATCTAATCATCATTCGTTTTTAGTATTCTCGTTAATATAAAATACATATAATTAATCAAAAATAAACTCCTACCAGCTTCCTCAGTGTTCTCGTTTATGTCCCATATACTCCGATTTTATTTTTACCCGGAACCACTATCTGCATATTCTCCTCGTTAATGTTTCCAACACCTTCTTGAAGTTTCCGAGTAAAGAGTTTTTGACAGAGTAAAACAAAATAGATCAGAATTATTCAGAAGAAACAGCAACACCTCCGATATTTGACCCAAAACTTTCATTGCCATTGGTTTAGACGCCTTCGTACTGAAGAAAAGGATAATCCATTAGTTCCATAAGTGAACACAGAGGTAATAGGACTCTCAGCCAGGCCGCGTGTGGCTAGACTGTCTGTGGTCTAATATCATGTCCCCCGACCTACAAACAGTCTATATACGATTTATAAATAAAATCGGATAAGGCACATATTAAATAATTTGTTAGCATAGACATAGACAATCGAAGGACCTCGATCAAATTAGCTACATCTTCGGCGTCGCTAGTAAGCTTTCAGCTGAGGTTCCAGGGGTAAAGTTCATGACTAACAAGGACAGCAAAAGTTTTAGTCTCTTCTTTGTACTCATATAATTAATTCTTCATTTAAATGCACAAACCAATGAATCTATTCAGTGAATGAACTGATTAAGAGTTAGAATTAAATTTACTGAGCCAGCGTGCAGTTGAACCCATTAACCACGGATCGTTACTGTCGTGACGCCCGGGCGCAATGGATTATACCGTGGGGTGTCACTTTTGTGATTCTGTGTTGTTTTGAATTTGCCCGGGAGTTAGAATTAAATTTACTGAGCCAGCGTACAGCCAAGTGAAGCCACATCAGCAATGCAAACCCAAACACATTCCTCCGTTCTTTCTAGAGGGGATTCAAAAAGCACACTATGTACTGACCATTGCTAGTTCCTACCTAGAACGGAAACAGGAATCTGGACTGTAATTTCGACGGTTACTTTTTGGGTGGGAGTAATGCTTTTCATAATGCCCCTCGTTTAATCAACAAGCATTAATGTAAGCTTACTTCTGTGCAGTTTCATGGTTCGACCAAGCGAACGACAACACCTACTACCGTAAGTAAGGCAGCTCACCAGGATATTGCGAAAAGAAAAACGTTAATCTGAGCATCAAAACTGGGTTATCCAAGGAGGTATTAATGCAACAACTGACCAACGCACGTCGCTGGAAAGCTTAGTAACATCATCAAGCTTGCTCGCTCATCCACTTTACGCATTATCAAGTGCGGATGCCCAAAAGTTGATATATATCCCACTATATGCTGGAGACAATATTACACCAGTCAGATTGGGTACTGTTACCCCCCTTCTTCAGATTACTTGAAACGTGATATGCTTGAACCGTGTGCAAACTGCCACACAGACCTTATTGAGTGTTTTGATGTAGTCCATTATTAGGATTTTATAAGGTCAGGTTTCGCAGAACAAGAGAGGTATTGTTTTGATTTTGCGTGCGTGCGTGTGTGTGTGTGTGTGTGTGTGTGTGTGTGTGTGTGTGTGTGTGTTTGTTTGTTTGTTTGTTTGTTTGTGTGTGTGTGTGTGTGTGTGTGTTAGTGTACGCACCATTTTTGTGTGAGAAAAATAAAGATCAGTCTTAATCCGACTTTAGCTAACGTTGTTGGAAGTGTTGATGGTCAGCCAAGTTTGCCTTTTTCTTTTAGAGCAACAGGTCAAAAATCTAAGTAACATGGCTAAATCAAAGTTTATCCTAGCAAAGTCAGCTTTAAGTTTTCATCCGAAATAGACCAAACTTTGGGGATGGGTTGAGGTCAAGGCAACAATACAGTGGCTCATGTTTAGAGTAATTGGTGAAAGGACAAAGCCACAAAGAAAAGTCAAAGACAGATCGAATGACTGGATGAACGCAAAAAAATTATTTTGGCTTGATCTGGATCACACTTGGAGAAGCTGTTGAGGATCACCCAAGGGGCTGACCATTTAGTTTTTAGAACAATAGATCAAAAGTCAAGATAACCTGGCAAGGTCAGCTTAATCAGTTTTTCTTATTTTGGCCATACGTTGTCAGAGGGTTCAGGATAAGGGAAAGACAAATAGATTCAAACTGAGAACAAACAGCCAATGATAAAGGCCAAGGGTAAAGGTCAAAAGTCAGGGTAACATGAAAAGTTCAACTCGAACAGCTTTCGTAGAATTTAGGTCACACTTGGTGGAATCCAATTTTGAGGGGCTCGTGCATAAATCAATAACCTATTATATTTGTTATCATAGTTGACAGTATGGAAATTACAGACAGGTCACTTAACTTGCACATTTTGAAATTAGGGAGGTGCTAGGCAAAGAGAAGCCCCAGGACAGTGTTATGCCAGGGATGTCATTCCACTTACATTTCCTCATGTTACTGTATTTACTGTTTTCAGCTTTATGTAGCCTGGGTGTCTACTTATATTTACTCGACTTTATTTTTTGGTAGTTATTTTCCTTGATATTACCCTCGTGTAGCTAATTTAGTACCCCAAGGTTTGTTTTCATGTTTTCCGAAGTTAAACAAGAAATTTCACGGCCCGAATTTCAAGATGGTCGATTGGAGCTCACTGGAAGACCGGGAAAGAATGTGTGTGAGTGTGAGATGGTCGTTTGTGATACCTGGCGACGTCCTGAGACTTTTAATTTGCCTGTACATAGTGTCCCCAGCCTCACGGATTTTGGGGAGGCCAGCCAGAAGTGACACAGGTCTACTGAGTGGTGAGGCGAGGCACTGGGAGTGGTGAATGTTGATCTGAGGCGTCCTGTCCTTTTTCCTTCCCTTATTTGTCCTCTGTTACTTCTCTTTACTTCTGTTCTACCTATCTCTACACCTCCACCACACTCTCCCTACCTTTACAGCTTCCGAACACAAACACTCTGGCCCATGCCTCAGTCGTTCCCTTCTTTCCAGTTCGCTCTCTCATCTCTGTCTCTTCAACACTGCTTTCCTATATCTCCATATCTTCTGTCCCTCCACTGTTCCTCTTTGCCTCTCTAGCCAGCTAAAGGTAACATGAGTGGAAGAGCTGGTGGTGGGAGTGGTGAGTGTTGACCCGAGACATCTGTCTTCTTTTCACTTTTCATCCTTTCACCATCACTTATTTCTCTTTATTCATTACTTACTTTTCCACCATACATTTCTCTCTCATTGCTTCAATCCATGTCTTCTCTACTTGCTCCTACAACATCAACATTCCTTTCACTAGCTATCTGTATCGCAACAGTTCCTGTCATACATTCTCTCCATTTCTTACATCAGCACACTGCCTTCCTACGCCTTAGCCACGCTTTTCTGTACCTCCAGCACTCTTCCGGCTCCATAATTTTTCTCTGCTTCCCTGTAGGGAGGGAGCAAGTGAGATGGATCTAGGCGGTGAACCGAAGCAGTAGGGGTGATGAGTGTGAGCTGAGATGACTGCTCTCTTATTCATTACATATTCCTACTGCACTGCTTCGGTCTATATTGCAGTGTTCTAAATCGACAAAGATCGGTACCGTCTTTTAGGTTTAAATGAAGGCTAAGTGTAGTAAGGTAGGTGGATAAATTAGACTTGCAACTAAGTAGTCTCATTCCTACACCATTACAATGGCTTAACTAATTCCACGCAACCGTCACAAAATGTTGCGTTAGAGGAATGGCCACATCGCGTTAGCTGAACACAAAGTCAAAATTGGTCAAACCTCTTCCATTTTAAATGCTCCTATTTTTATCCACCCATTCTACTTACATGCCTAGTTCCCATATCACGACTACTGCTTATATCTCCACCAATACTTTCGTCAACAAATATCCCTACACCTGCACCACTTCCTTCTACATCTCTGTCATTGTTCCTTCACCGTTAGTGCTTTTATCTTCACTCTTACTGCCTATATAGCCACCATTCATACTTATCTCCATCAATCCATGCCTCATCTTGCCCAATAAATTCTCTCTCTCTCTCTCTCTCTCTCTCTCTCTCTCTCTCTCTCTCTCTCTCTCTCTCTCTCTCTCTCTCTCTCCATTACTTGGGAAATATCAGAAAATGACTGCTCTAATTCTAGCCGACCTATAACATAGGTCCTCACAGAACATATATATATTTTTTCTTATTCGTACAGGTAAATTTACAAACTAAATTACAGTTTCAAGTTATGAGTATACTGTCTTCGCAGGACGAAAAAAAAGGACAGGAGATTGCAGAATGTTCCAGTGTCTCTAATTACTCCTGCAAAGCAAATCTACAGTTAGGTAAGACAAGGAAATGATCGTATGTTTATGTAGTCTGACGTCGCCTAAGCCATTGCATTGATCATCATTTCTTCCTGAGCAATAGAAACATAACTGTTAAGATATATATTGAATTCGAGATGCCTGGAGACAAAAAGAGCTGGAGTAGTAATGAAGGTGGAGACAACACCAATGTTGTATATTTTATCCACTCATCTCTGTGCACCAGGCATCTCAGTCATCAGAAAGGCAACCCATTGGCTGAATGCTTCTTACCCCCCTCAATCTAATTGCATTCTTTTTAATTACTCCCATTTTGCAGTTTAGGACGTTTTTTGAAACCGGCCATTTGATGCATCCTTCACTGAACCTTTCATTAATGGGGCACTTTCTTAAGCTACAACAGACAATACGTCTTGGGACTGACGGGATAAATACAGTAGAGGTAGTAGACTGTATCACCAACTGAACAGGGCAGCACTCCCAAGGTGAAGGAAAGCTGGTGACAAGGAGAGAGAGCTCCTGCTTTATCACCAATCGAGACTAGCCTCTGATCATCCCCCTGTGCTGAACTTTTTCAGTGCTTCAACAGTACAGAGAGTAGACCAGCATACTGTCCTATATAATAACCACTAACAGTCAATATAAAATTACATGCACATTACACACCAGACTTCCTGCTCTAAATTCAGGAAAATAAAAATTGCACAAAAGTCCCTACCGTCCTCCCTTTCAAGTGGCGACCAAGAGAGATGTATGGAACCATTGTGTGACTCACTCATTATTCATTTCTTCAATGTTCGTGGTCGTTCCTCCAGTTTTCTGTCCGTTGAACACCACCTCTCTTCCTCCAAACCACACCTACTTTCCTCACTGAGACTCAGCTGTCTAAGGCAACTGATGGCAAGCCTTTCTCTCTGCCCTCCTCCTCTCTATACACACATTCCAAAGCCAGCTGTGGTAGCTGCGTGCATGTATGCAACAACACATCTTGCTCTCGTGCTCCTGAACTTTAATCATCTGAATTCTCTACTCTCTGGCTTCGGCTATCCTGTCATTCCCTAACTAAGTATATGTGTGCTGTGTACATATACCCCAGTTCTACTATGATATATATTTTTTAATTATCTTATTTCTAAGATAAAACATAACCTATCTGTTTCTCCTTTCTCCGATATATCCATTCTGGGTGATTTCCGTGTTCATTACCGCCTTTGGCTTTGTTCACCTTTCACTGATCCACCTTGTGAACAAGCCTATATCTTATCTGTTCTAAATGGCCTACAGCAGCTAGTACAGCACCCTACCGGTACCCTTGACTGCCATGGGTAGGGTTCCAACATACTAGACCTTTTCCATACAACTAATCTCTCTGCTTATTCTGTTAATTTTATCTCTCAATTGGGCTTCGCTGATCACAACCTTATCATCTTGGCCTGTCCTATTGCTCCAGTAGGGTCTGTGGACCTTCCCAAGAAGCAGCGACTGTGGCACCTTGGAGCTGCTGATAGAGAGGCTCCCAGGCAGTACTTCTTTGATTTTCCTTGGAATGATTATAGTTCCCATAGCTAAGAGCCATCTGAGTGTGCCTCCTGCATGACGGAGGTTATTCTTTCAGACATAGAACCATACATTTCGTTCTCTTATCCTGGAACTAAGGGATTTTTTTTTAATTACGCTTATTCTAATGCTGTTCACAACAAGGAGAAGGTCTAAAAAGGTACCGAAGCTTGTCCATCCCTTAATCTCATATTTTTTATGTTTCTGCATGAAGCCGTCCTTTGTCTATTCTCCGCTCTGCTAAGAATAATTGTATTCACATCAAATGCTCTGAACTTTCTGAATCAGATTCTTCCCGCCTTTCTGGCACCTTGCCAAAACCCTCCCTAGCAACTTTACTTCATCATCCTTTGCACCTCTTTTTCCGTCTGATGGTATTGTAGCTGATTCTTCTACTGAAAATGCAGAGGTCTTTGCTCACATTTTCTCCTCCAATTCTACCTTAGATGATTCTGGTGGTGTTCCTCCATCACATACCTCTGACTCCCTCATCAACGACATTAAGATTTCTCCAATTTATGTATTTTCTGCCTTCACTGGCCTCAATACTAACAAGGCCTATGAACCTGATGGGGTCTATCCTGTTGTCCTCAAGAACCGTGCCTAAGAAAACTCTTTCGCCCTTGTGTGTTGACTTGTATCTTTCCTTCTTGCTGAAAGTTCGCTCTCATTCAGCCTGTCCAGAAATTAGGTAACAATAATCATCCCTCTAACTATCGCCCAACTGCTTTAACATCCTGTATTTGTAAAGTTTTTTCATCTATTCTTTAAAAAAAATTGAATTACCTCTCCCATCAGAACCTTCTTTCCGATCACCAGTATAGGTTTCGCCAGGGTCACTCCGCTGGTGATCTCACCTTCCTTTCTGACCCCTGGTCACCCTCCATTATGGGACTTTTTCGAAACCTTATCCATTGCACTTGACATCTGAAAGTCTTTTCGTCAAGTCTGGCATAAATCTTTAAATTCCAATCCGCCCTCTTATGGTTTCTATCCTTTTATCTTCCAATCTGCCCTCTTATGGTTTCTATCCTTTTATCTGCGTCTTCATCTTCAGCTTCCTTTCTGGTCGTTCTATAGCTGCTGTTGTAGACAGTCACAGTTCCTCTCCTAAAGCTATCAGTAGAGGTTTTCCTCAGTGATCTGTCCTATCACCAACTTTCTTCTTTCTATTCATCAGTGTCTTTGTAAGTTGTACATCTAACCCTTTCGAATAACACGCTGATGACTCTTCACCCTTCCATTCACTTCTACTTCTTGCAGCATCCATCTCAGCAGTTGCATCAATAAATAAGGGATGAGGCTATGGTACATCTCATTTCTGACTAAGCTCATATCTCTCACTGCTGTGAAAGTACTTTTGTTGTCTTTAATGCATCAAAAACTCAGTTCATATATCCTTCGAATTGCCAAAATCTAATGTAGGAATGTCCTCTAACTTTTAACAATATCCAGCTTAGTCCTGCATCAACTTTTAGTATAACTGAGGTTTCATTCTCTAGGGATTTATCTTGGGAAGAACATATTACCTCTCCTGTAAAGTCTCCTAACAGTCTTCGTGTGCTAAGCCAGCTTCGTTCTTTCTTTACCCCTGCACAGTTGTTAACCTCGTACAAGGGGTTTTATTCTCCCCTGTGAAGAGTACAACTCTCATATGTGGGGAGGCTGCCCACATACAGCTCTCCTGTACATTGTGGAGGCAAAGGCTTTCCGTCTCATTAACTCACCTTCTCTTACTGGCTCCCATCAACCTCTGTCACTTTATCACAGTGTTTAATCTTTCTCTCTTTTCTATTATTATTTCAATCGTCACTTATCCTCTAAATTGTCTGCTTGCATCCTTCCACCACCAAGGCGGGCTCGTACTGTACAACAAACTCTCATCCTTTTTCTGTCCGTCTCTTTAATGGAATAGTTAACCGTTACTCCCAGTCATTAGTAAATCCAACAAGTCAACTCTGGAACTGTCTTCTTCTGTGTATTTTCTACTGTCTCCAGTCTTTTAAATGAAGTGTGTCCAGAAATCTCTAAATGAACGGAGCTTGAATATGGTTATCTTTTATTTTTCTTGGAGTGAACAATCATGCGGGCTTCTAGCTATTGGTTCCTTCTTCCTTAAATGAACACACACACACACACACACACACACACACACACACAC